>APFE030657771.1:1014-21629 GCA_000404065.3 Pinus taeda
ATATAAAGCTAAGGAGATCATTTGGCTTGGGCATCTTTTGAGTATTGAATATCTTAAGATCTGATCTATTGGGTTCTCGGTTTAAAAAGCTTGATCTATAGAAGAGAAGCTGGAAGCGAATCTGTGAAGGGTGATTTCTCGTGCGCAAGATCAGATCTGAGTATCTGACTGTATTTTGGCCCTAATCAGAGGTGCACAGGTGATCAACAGTGGCAGTGCGTGGGTACGCAGAGGCAACAAAGGGTCAGTGCGTGGGTACGCAGAAGAGGCGAAGGTGTAGCGCGTGGGTACGCAGAGGCGACAAAGGTGAAGTGCGTGGGTACGCAGCGCGTCAGTGCTTCAGGAGCGTGCTTGCTGTTCAAGTACGCGGCGCGATAGTGTTTTTGGGTGCGTACCTGCGGTGATAGTACGCGGCGCGTTAGTTCTTCTAAGTGCATGCCTACCTTGCAGTACGTGGTGCGATAGTACATTTGAGTGCGTACTGTACGCAGATCAGTGAAAGGAGCAATGTGTGGCCACGCAGTACAGTAGAAGTAACTCTGCGGGTATACGCAGAGAAGCAGAGGCTGAAGTGCGTAGCGACGCAGGCCAGTAAGAAGAAAACTGCGTATCTGTGTTAAGATCTTCTGTTGGTTGAATTTTTCTTGTTGATAAGATGTTCTGGGTTCAGTTCTGTTACTGTTGATCTGGTTATTGCAGCTGACTGTATAATTTACATGTACTTGATAATCACTTGATGTATATGGATCCAGTTTGAAAATTTATGAAAAGTGGTCCTTGAAAAGAAGTAGGGGGTTGTAGCTCCCTTTCAGGAGAGACTGGAAAACGAGAGAGAGTTGTAGCTCTCTGCAGGTTGCAGCCTGCGTACTGGTAAAGGACTGCACCAGTACAAGACCATTGTAAAAGGTGTTTCTAATTTGAAAGAAGATAGAGACATATTGCAGCAGGTGGTTTTCACCCACATTGGGTTTCCACCTTATATCTGGTGTTCTTTGATGTGATTGTCTGATTTCCTTGTTCATGCTCATTATTTATGATATTGGTATGCAAAAATAAGTCAAAGTATAAATAAGAAAGATTTGGTAAAAGAATTAAATAATACTGATTCACCCCCCCCCTCTCAGTATTATTGTCAACAAATTAATGGCAGAATCTAACTTGCATGCTTTAAATATAAATTTTCTAGCAATATTTAATGAACTAGATGAGTTGGTGACTCAAATGGTAGCAGAATATTTTGCTACCTCTCCCTCATATGTAGACATTATTTATGTGCTACATAATTTACAAGCTTCTCCTAGTTTAACTAAAACAAAGGATAGATTTATTAAACTTAAGGTTGTTAATTTTTGTATTTTGAATGAAAATATGTACTGGAAAGATGTTGGTGGTGTTTTACTAAATTCTTTATTGGAAGATGAAGTAGATAAACTCATGCAAGAGTTCCATGAAGGAGACTACAGTGGACACATGTATTGGAAGACTAATGCAAATAATATTATGAGGGAAGATTTTTACTGGCCCACCCTATTTTCTGATATCCAAAAGAAAGCTACTTCATGCCGCAAATGTCAAATATTCGAAGGTAAGAAGAAGTTGTTGCCTTTACCCTTGAGGCCTATATCTACCAAAACTCCTTTCCAATAATCGGGCCTTGACTTCATAGGAGAAATCCACCCTGCCTCATCTTCCCAACATAAGTGGATTTTGACAGCCATTGATTACTTTACAAAATGGATAGAAGCCATACGTACCGGACAAGCTTCTGATGCAATCATCATTAAGTTCCTAGAAAATAATATCCTTGCTAGATTTGGTTGCCCTAGGAATATTATTATTGACAATGCTGCAATATTCAAGTAAAAAAGGATGATAGATTTCTACAACAAATATCAGATAAAATTGAGACATTCTACAGCCTACTATACTCAGGGAAATGGATTGGTAGAATCCCCCAATAAAAGTTTCGTTAACATTATCAAAAAATTGTTACAAGACAATAAAAAATCATGGCACATCAAGATGGTTAATGCATTATGGGTAGACAAGCTTACTAACAAAAAGTTAATAGGAATGTCTCCATATCAGCTAGTGTATGGGATATATGCTATTGTTCAAAACTCGTTGGGAATTCCTGTTTTAAAGATTGTGCAAGAGTTGGAGGTGGAACCAAATGATTTACAAAGGAGAATAAACCAAACCATCCATTTGCATCAGACCAGAGAAGAAGTTCATAACAAAATTCAGTTGATCCAAGACAACATGAAGAAAACATTTGACCGAAGGAGAAAATATGATGATTTTTAGATTGGTAATCATGTTCTGAAATGGGATTCCAGGAGAGAAGAAAAAGGAAAGCATGGTAAGTTCGAAAACTTGTGGATGGGACCTTAGATTGTTGATTCTTACTGAGGTAACAGTGCATTTTTTTTTTAAGAACACAGATGGGACAGAAATACCTAGAGGACCTAGCAATGGTAGGATGCTCAAACATTATGTTTTTTAGGAATAACAAAGTGTTTTATCACAATCATTGTTGATACCATTTTCTTTTGTACTGTCATGAGTGGGTAGCTTATAACTCAAAGTTGAATCCCGTGGAGAAGGCCCTGAGCTTTGAGACATTTTGCCAACATAACTACAGAAAATAGAAAAAATTAGATGCAATAAATATTGAAGATAAGGACTCAAGGCTACTGGTCTATGGTGTTATTGACACTTCACCAGGAAGTGCCATCCCTAGTTGGAGCCACTGTTAGGTTACTATAATTTATAAGATCAATGATCATTGAGTATTTTCTTTCAGTATTTCAGATTGTAAATAATATAGCTTTCTGCAAATGATTTCCAAAAAACAAGATAGAAAAATGAAAACAAAAAATGAAAAGAGGGTATACATACAAAAATATAAGAAAAGAGAAAGAAAATAAATGATAAATGAACCCCACAAAAAAATGAATAAACCTAAAAGTGATGTTAGCTTAAGTGCCACTACTAGCCTTCAGGCTTTGGAAAAGAATAAATAGATGAAATTGTGTGAAACTTGTTTAAAATGCCACAAAGCCCTTTTTGCTTGAGACATACAGTTTAATCATGCGCAAGGTGTTTTCAATTTATGTAGATCAGGTTAGAGTGAATAATTTAACCAAACAGTTTAATCTTATTAGATCTAAGACTTTCGTGATCCATATTGTAGATATAAGTCTTTCGGATTAATCAGATTGTTAGGATTTAGTCGACGTTTTCGAACCAACTAATGTGGTTTAATCTTTGTTAAGATTGGATAGGTAGAAATAGGTAAATAATGTTAATCCAATTGTTTAATATGGGTTAATTTAGCTGATTAGATAAGTCTAGTGTTTGAAATAAATAACTTTTATCTCTTAGAATAAAATTGAAGGGGTTTGCATATATAAATTCACCCATGTTCGCTTTCATCTAGCATTAGAATAGGAAAATTAAGATTTTATGTAATAAATTCCGAATTATTACATTATCCAAATTTTTCACTTTGGTGTATGTTTTATGTGCTCAAAACGATATGTTGGGCTGTCCGATGTTAACCTCCCTTCATGTCATCAATCCCTAATCATTCACTACATGCATCCAACAGCCCATAATAGAGTTCAGACCCCCCCCCATCAACTGGATACCACGGCACCCCCCCGAAAGCAGTATTGCCTTCCCACATAAGTCACATTCCCGCCAACTGTTTCCTCCATGTCTCGTCGCAACTTCCACTCCCATTGCGCCACCTCACCCTACTCCAGTCATTCCTGCCAATGGTCCCACGCTACTCATTCTGCAACCCTCAGCTGCCACGTCTAAGACCATTCCAACCTCATTAATCTCTTATGTGTTTTCCCACACCATTACAGGAGTTAATGCTCCAAACAAACTATTAATCCAATGGTTAAGGACAGTCCACTACAGATAAATATGAAATTTACCACTCTGATTACACTTTTATTTCCTCACTTGTTCAATACTGCTCCCACCCCTCTGTTTTGTAATCTTGTTGCAACATTTATATTTTCTTATCATTCTAAATTTACATAGGTCTACTACTCTGAGTTCCTGCCATTATTGGACACACAACAATTTCCTACTATCATAGTCTTCGAGTCTCCATCTTTCAAACCACCATGGCACCTAACATTGCCCCTATGACCAATCCAATGCTTACTCTCCCTATTTATCCATACCATACCCTACTTGCAGATCGAGATTACAAAATCGCTAAAACATAGTACGAATTTGACTTGTTTGAATTGCAATGTTGGTTTTGAGATAATTTCATTGACCAATCTGACAAGTTACATCTCTAGAAATCCAGACTCCCTCTATTTGTTGCTCCCCAATCCTATCGCTTTCTACAGTTTTTCCTGAGATTCCAAGCCTCTTACCTTGCAAGCAAGAGGGAAATTATCTCCCCAAATGGTGAAATTCTCTTCACCATCATAGTTGACAAATTCAATCAAATGGTGCATGTTCTCCACTGTGATTCCCTCTCCCATTTCTCCATTGAAGCTCTCAGAGAAATCTACCAGAAGTTAACTTCCCCCTAGAGGGCTGCCATATTTGAAATCTTCCTCCCTGAAGACTCCCAACTCACGAAGAAAAATCCCCCATATCCCTCTTCTATGTTCCCTCAAAGGACGAGACAAATTATTTCTATTTTGTCTTCCATTCTTGGTTACTATTCAAATGAGTGGGTAGATGAGCCTATTCTAGGTTTTCGGTCCACCCTTTCTTCAAAAGAAGGACCCTCAATCACCTTTGACTATGGTCACTTCTTATCAAATATAATTCATGAACAATTCCTTCAATTTTTAACTGAAGGGTGTTCATTTATTCATTTATTCTTATGTATATGTTTATGTTTTTCCAAGAAGATAAGTTTCGATTCTTAGTGCAGAAACTAGATTAGCCAGCAGAGCCACAGTTAGTCATAATCTGGACTTCCTTAGTGTTGTACCTCTAAGATGATAATGGTCAACTATCATGTCGGAGCATCTAAGATAATTGTTTTAGGGTTTTTGTTTTAAATTGGAGGACCAATGAATGAAACATATGTAACACGGTAATGCCTAACCTTTTGAATAATATTAATATCAAAGCAGAGGGTTGCTATAAAATTTCACACGGTGATATAGCTTGTATGGTGGTGAGCAGAAACAAAGAAATAATATGATTATTATAGTTTTCAAATTGAAAATTAAATAATCATAAGTATGAAAACCTTTAAACAATGTTCAGAAGGTTCAATAGAATATGCTTAAGCTTACAAAAGATGTTGATGATTTATTGATTCAGAGGGAATTAATTAAACAAACAGTCCATTAATTCATTCTCTTTATAGATGATCACTTCAAAAGCTTATAGAAATAGATTGAAACCCAATTAATCCTACCTAGTTATCTCTGTGAGACATAAGAATATGAAGAAAAACATAATGAGTAATACTGGAAAAACTTACAGGAAACACAAACTGTGTAAAATAGAATTCAGAATCCTTTGCTTTGTATTAAGGGTCCATAAAAGTCAAGTACATCGAATGTTTAGAAATGCTTCATCAAGGGTGCAACCCTCAATAACTCGTGTAGAGATTTATTTATACAACAATAGAACTAAGAAAATATCCTAAACCGTTTTTACAAAAATAGATTTTTATAAAATCAAAATAATGACTACTAGTTGATCTGGCACTATTTTGATGCTGCTCTGTTGGGGACTATTACTAAAAAAAATTGAAAATTGTTTGAAGATGGCTGATTGTTCCTCCAAAAGGTGAATGTTGTTCGATTTTCAAGCTGGATGTTATATTTAGTGATGACCTTTCATCTGATACACTTTGAATTTGCTGAGCTGTTAATATCCTCTACTGTGCTTTTTACTTTATTGTACATTTCAAATTTTTACTATGTATTTCAATAGTAAATCATTTAGTTTTTTCCATGTCTCAACATTTGGTAGTTGGATATTGATCAACTTTCTGTATATTTCATCTTTTTGTCTTTTAACTGTATTTCTTTATCTGCCTCCTTTGTTTTAACATTTACTGTGTAAATTGTTTCTTTCTGCTCTGTCTCTAGTTTAAACAAAACTTCAGCTAAATGAAGCCTTTGAATAGACTTCCTGAGAGTCTGGAACAAACAGGTTTTTTGACTAGTATAAAAACTGTTTGTCCAGGTTTTATATGATCACCTGCAAAAATTTAACAATCATTAATAAAAAAACAGGCTGACAGGGAGGTGATAAATGGCTTTATTTGAGCTGAGAGGTCTGTGGACGGAGTCTGGAGCATGTTCGGGAGGTAAATAGTGGTTAAATTGGGTTGTAGAGGTTCAGGGTGGCGCAGGAAGGGTTAGGTAGCCTTTAGTGAAAAACGAGCGAAAAGAGTGAAAACAAGGGTCTTCGACATTTAAATGGGTAAAGTTTAAAATTTGACACGGAATTTGATAAGTGAACAGTGGATGGTTTCGGCCTACGCGCGGAGGCGGTATTAAGGTTCATCTCACTGCTTTAGGAACTCAAGCGATTTTTTTATAAGAGCACGCTAGTTAACGTAAAGGTGCCACGTAACCGAAAGGGGCCTGATCAAAACCACGAATCTCGCATGCTCTCGGGTGGGTAAAGGTTGGACAAGAAATCAACGCAATATGGATGCGCATCGTTAGATTTGGGGGTGAGAGATCTAACGGCTATCAGGCAGTGAAGTTGCATGGAGGTGAATTAGGCAGAGATTAGTGGGGCCTGTGGGGATTAATTACACTTAACTGTAATTAAATAATGAATAAAGCGAGTTAAAAATATAATGGACGGGTTTATGGAGTGGGACCAGGTTTAAATGCAGCAGGGTTTATTAATCGCACCACGCAGGTGAGTTAAAAGGTTTTTATATAGGGAAAATGGTGAATTGTGGAGTTAATTAAAATAACGTTGGGGGAGACAAAACTTAGGATAAATGGGTTTTATGGGTTAAAAGGGTTTTGCTAGGAAAAACATGAATGGCAGAGTTTAATTAAATAAAGCAGAGGGGGGGAATAAAAGTTAGGATAAGGGGTATTTATGGGTTTTTTTAGGAAAAATAGGGAAATTAATAAGGGGAAAGTGATTTTTTCAAGGGGAAAGGGTTTCACACTAAGAAAAAGGGGTTTTTGGGTAGGGAAATGAGTTTGGAGGGTAATTTTCTAGGGAAATGTGTGAAACCAAGGGGCAAGGGTAAAAATGAAGGGAAAAGGGTATTTTAACAAGAAATACTGGGTTAATGGGGAAATCAATAAGTATGTAGTGGGGGTGGAAATGAAATGAGGAGAAGATAATTCAATCAGCTTGTGAACATCCTTTCACTTTCATAACTACTCCTACACATTGAAACATTGGATTAAGCATGATGAATGTGCTTATGATTCATCAAACTTGTACTTCTGCAACCTTTCTTCTACCTACCTTTTACTTACCCTAACATTTTTTCTTCACTTTATTGGGTGCATTTAAGCTAGCAAACCCTTTATTCCTTTTCATGAATAAACTACCTCTATACCTTATTCTCTCCATTGGCTCAGATTAAATTGTTGAGCCAATTTTATTTTTCACCTATAACAATCAATTTAAAACAAATCCAATTATGATTAAACTGTATAATTGGATTAAATAAATTAGTGTGGCATCTAAACAAACTACACACAACTATTATTTTCAAAAATGAATTAGAGTAAAAGTAGTGGCATTTAGATTTGCAACACTTTTAGAGTTTATTGCTTTTTCTTTTCTCTCTAGCCTAACATTTCATTTTTTGCCTTCATTTTTTAGGGCATCTATTCTAACATTTTCTTTGATGTGGACATATTTATCAAAATATTTCCTAACATTTTATTCAGTACTCTTTTTGGCCATATCCTAGCTTCACATGTTTTTGAATTTTTTATTTTATTTTTTGGACTAATTTATTTTAACTTACCAAAACCAAAAAATGCTACAACACTTAGTTAGAAAACAATCACGGAAATATATATTTTCGGAGTTCATAGACCAATTTGTATATCGAGCCACTTGTATGTTAAGTGGCCAGCAGGTTCTAAGGATCAACGAAGAAATTCAGAAAGTTTTGAAGCTCATTGAATAGGTTAAACCAAGGGATTGGTACCTTTATCAATCATTCACAAAGATTAGAGTGTATGGTTTAGAGTTGCCACCATACAAACTACCCATATATGTGCCCATGAGGATATTTGCCTCGGAATATAGCAGGCAGATAATTCATTCTGACAATATTCATTTTGTGGCAGCCAAAAGAAATCACAGTTTAGGATCAAGACACAAGTTGGACCCTTTATTTTCAATAGTAGTGTAGTAGGAGAGGAAGAAGACCTCTTGCTGAAACAAATGAACTTTCCTCTCATTTTTACTTGATCTTATGACCCCTTTGGGGTAATTTCCAACTTGGGAGTAGAACAAAAAACTACCCCATATGTGCACACTCAGAGGCCTGAAATAGAAAAGTATATGAACCAACACACTTGGGTGGAAAACATGTTGCAGGAGACCGAGGAGAAGGTACTATCAAGGATAGCTTCAGAGACTCCAATACCCAGAGAGAAAATAGATAAGAGAGCAAGAGATGATGATTCTCCAGTCACCGAAGTCTCAAGTAAGGAATTTAAAATATGTACTAAGAAGGTCAAATCAAACTCTGATTCTAAAATAGAATTTCCATCACTGAAGGACACACAAGGCACTATTGTTCTCTTAGGTTTGAAGACTTTCAATCTGGACAATGGTACTACAAAATCTCCATCATCTTCCTTAGTTACAAAAGATATTCCAACTACTCTCCCTCAGACACCTTAAACATCTACAGAGCAAAGACAGTTGGGATTTTTCCAAAGATACAAGGAAATCAAGCAGAGGAATGAGGCCATTAATGATAACATATCAACTTATTTCAGAAAGAAATCCTCCTCCATTCAGGAAAGACTCATTTCAGCATATGATACAGAGAAGGGAACAATGCATATGGAATTCTTGCAAGCCCAGGTTTATCAACCAAAGTTAGCAGTAGATTTCAAACAAACCACTTTTGAATTTGAGGCAAAGGATATCCATCCTTTAGATCAAATAGATATGCACAAGCAGGAAGGAGAGATGGTGCACTCGACTTTCACTCAAACTGCTATCACTGCCTCAAAATTACATCTTACTTTAAATAATATGCATTCTCAACTCAAATTGGAGTAAATCTCGTCACTTTCCAAAGATACCATAGCCAAATACTTGGAGGAAATAGTGGTCAAAGCAGGCCTTGATGCAGACAATGAAAAATATACAGAAGAAATAATCAGCAATAAGAATGATGACATTGCAGCATTAAAGAAGCAATTGAAGCTGCCAGCAACAGAAGACCCCTAGGCTAAAGAACTTGGAGAGACAGAGCTACAAAAGGAAGGGATGCTAAAGCTTCTAGTGGAGCAAGGTGCCTAAATTAAAGCAATGGAAGAAGAAATGGATAATATTATAAAGGAAAAGGAGCATAATTCACAACTTGCAGTTGTTCCTCTTGATGCAGTTCCAATTGCATCTCCGTTACAAACAAGTGTCCCTATAGAAACTATTACAGTAGGAACGTCATCCTCAACAATGCTTCCCACATCAGTCGTGGATGATTCAGTGAAGTTAGCTCAGTCTATGGAAAACATGACTATACAAGAAGAAGAGCTACTAAACTAAAGTTGGAGATAAAGATTTTACAGGAGCAGAGTCTAAGGTTAAAAAATGCTTATTTAACAAAAACACAGAAGACCCACACATTGTCCCAAAGAGTGCAAAAAAATGGAAGAAGATTGTGCCATGAGAAAAACATTGGCACATGTGAAGGAAAATGTTTGGAAAATGATTAATGCAGACATGGAAGAAAATTTTCCTTCAATCCAAATCATTTTTGAACAAGAGGAACTTTTTGAAAGGTCACTTGAACCCATTGAGAAGGTTAGAAAGTAGTTAGGAGATAAACTAAATGAAGCCATTGAGCTGATTAAATTTCTAAATTCCAAGAACAGTCAAGCATTGGAAGAATTATAAATTGAAGACATGACTAAAACAATTTTGGAAGTCGGGAAAGTGATGACTAAAAGGAAACTGATTAGACAAATTGAAGAGAAGGGTCAAAACATGAACACAAGTATACATAGGCTCTTTGCCAAGCTAGAGCCTCTCCACAAGAAAGGGCTTCCAAACCTATTAGTGATTAATGACAAACTCAGTACATGGCCAGATTACAGTGCACAAATTATGAACAAGGTGAGAGATAGCTCGAAAGTTACAGTCGGAAGAATCAGCATGACAGGAAAGGCATTCTTGGAAGCACTATCATTTGATCTTGACATCTAGTATGAAATTCCAAACTTGTTAATCAACCGACTAAAATTTTCTAGGTATACTGAAGTTGACGAAGTGTACAGGAAATTAATGAAGATGAATATCCCAAGCGAACAATGTTGGGATAAACTCCGTGAATTACTAGAGTAAAAGGTAATTCAATAGCATATCTCAGTGTTACAACACATCTTGTTTTTCACCACTAGACGACCAGTTGTTCCTTCATTTCAATGCCACCACTTCAGACAGTTCAATTTTCCTCATTTCATTGTAATAAGTTAGCTTAATTCAGTCCTATCATTTTGTAGATACATCCTCATCATCCTGACAAGATATTTTTTGTAAAATAGTTATAAATACTTGAATTGTTGAAGTATTAGAGGTTGGTTTTTGTACGAAGAAACATTATTGTATATATTTTTCTGAAGCATCAAAAGATTTTCCAAAGTAATACAGAAATTCTTTCACAGGATTCATGTGTCAAGTTGTTGGTGAAGTACAACAATTTGTTTTATTTGTTTATATCTCTCTGTTTATAGCACATGATTATTTTCTAAATCTGAATTATTCAATAGATAAATAAAGGACATAATTTTTTTAAATCTACACTCTGCCCCTGGCTATGAATAATTTCTATGTTTTCTTCTAATCTTTGAATATAGAATTAAGGTAACAATGCTTTATATTTTAAAGTGAACCTTATTCTGTTCTTCTCCATTTCACAGAATTTAAAGAATCCATTCGGTTTGGCTACCTTGCCTTGTGAGATCTATCTGTAGATACTCTAGTTAATCTGTATATTATGTAACAAACTCCATAGCCCAATGGAAATCTAAGTTATCAACCAGCCACTCAAATACTAATCAAACCCTAAACTTAATGACTAACCTAATATTTAATCAAACACAGTTAAATCTTATAAAGAGAGCCCTCTCTAAGGCTGGTAGGGCTAGATCCCAGCGTCCAAAGTTTGTTTGTTGTTACCTTGGTGATTTTCTTCTGCAACCTTAGAAAATTACTGAGTGCTAATAGTTTCTTCCTTCCCAGTTGTTGGGTTCTCTATAAACGAAAAATAAGATTAAAAAGGTTGTAATGCAATACAATATTGTCCTTATAATAACATTTTGGATTTTTTTTTTTTTTGCTTTTCTCTCTCTTTTTTCTTTTTAAATAATCTTTTCCCTAAATAATATTTTCCCTTATGGAAATATTCTACTGAGATATAAAATTTTGGATTTTTTTTTTTTTTTTTTTAAAATAATATTTTTCCTTATGGAAATATTGTAGTGTGAGATATATATATGAGAGATTGAACAAAAAATGTCAAATTAAAAAATAATAAGTATATTAATTTAATTCATTAACTATATTATATTTTTATTAATATAACAAAAACAATATTATATATATATATATATATATATATATATATATATATTATATATATATATATATATATATATATATATATGAAACACTTTTGAGAATTAGCTTAATTGGTCTAGCTTTTGTGATTTATGAATAAACCAAAACTTTTCGAGATAAATCACATCAAGTTTTAGGATCAACGCAATTCCTACAAAGGTTTATCATAAATATATATATAAAAGCACCTTTTGTGGAATAAATAATGATGGCTCATATTTATAACTATGATTCAAAACATAATGTTTAAATTTAACCAATAAACATATAAATGAGAAATAAGGATATTTCTACATATAAAGATGTGAAATACAAGTAAATTTTTTACATAAATAATAGTTATAAATTAAGATACATTTTACCATATAAATGACAATAATGATGAGTCATATTCCTAATTATAATATTTTAAAACTTCAACTTTAAATTTAATTAGTTAACATAAAAAATAAATACTTACATAATTAAATTGTTTTTCTAAGCACATTATCTCTATATATAAAATG
The DNA here is from genome assembly GCA_000404065.3 of Pinus taeda. Taxonomy (NCBI): domain Eukaryota; kingdom Viridiplantae; phylum Streptophyta; class Pinopsida; order Pinales; family Pinaceae; genus Pinus; species Pinus taeda. Next base: position 13,323 of record APFE030657771.1, read on the forward strand.
TATATCATGTTTAAAAACTATAAAACATGTCAAAGAAAAATATGAAGAAGATATGCATCTAACCATATATTATCTACTCCACATGGTGGAGGGAAATTGACAAGTTCAAAGCCACGTGGGTTGCAAAAAAACTAAAATCGTAGTGATATATGTATTATCGAAAACTTAAAAATAATGTTATTTTTACACAAGTGAAATTTATATATAACAAATCCATGTTAATTCCAAATTTACCAAGTGCCCAGAGGTATCAAATGTGGAACATTTAGATCCATCTTAATTATGGATTTACCAAGTGCCCAATGGCATCAAATTTGAAACATTTAGCCGATTTACCAAGTGCCCAATGGTATCAAATGTGGAACATTTAGATCCATCTTAATTCCAGATTTACTAAGTGCCCAAAGGTATCAAAAGTGGAACATTTCCTCAAGTTTTACACTCAGAAAGAGGTTTGCATTTTGAGTGATTTAATTTGTCGTTGTGGTTGTAGATCCAAAGTTAATATAGATCTATGTTGGTATTTAAGATGGATTTATGTTTGTATTTAATACATCACTAAAATTTCAAAACCACCTAAAGTCACCAAATAATATTGATAATGAAGCTTCAAACTTGTGCATGATTGATTTGCCTTAAAAAAATGTTGATCCAACTCTGTAAATGTATCCTTGGTAGAGCTAGAGTTAAGATGGATCTATTTAGGTATTTAATACATGACTAAAATGTATAAAACCACCTACAGTCACTAAATAGTATTGGTAATGAAGCTTCCAACTTCTGCATGATTTATCTTAAAAAAATGCTTGACCAAAGTTTGTAAGTTTATCCTCGATTTATTCATCCCTAGACGAACCCACAATCCATCTTTTAACAATTCATCAATGAGATGAATTTACACATTTGACATTAGGAATAGAATTTGAGAAAAATTGGAACTCCTCAAAGATAAGTCTTGAATTTGTAGTTTTCATATTTCTTACAAAGTTCATCTGCTTTAGAGAAAATAAGAAGTCTCCCATAATTTTAATCTCATGTATCCCCTTTTCAAGAGACAAACTTATAATTAATTTTAAAGCAACAAGATCACCCTTTTTATTTGAGCATCTACCTAAGCTAATTGAGAATTTTATCCAACAATCATAAAAAAATATATAGAATCACTCCAACACCTCCCTTAGGAGGATCACCTTCTACAGCCCGTCAAAATAGGTCCAAAACTCCTCATCACTCACTTCAAGACGTATCATTCATGCAAGGCTTATATTAACTTCTTTCTTAACGTGTTTAAGTATATTAATTTTTTTTTGGCAACAATCACATCTAAGTTCATTTGTCAACGCGTTTCGGACCAACAAGTGTTGTTCATCATCAGGATGAGATGAAGAATTAGATAAAGCCCCAAGTTAAATAAATAGATCCATCATTCAACGACTACTTTTGACGAAGGAAACGATCGTTTCCTTGGTCAAAAGTAGTCGTTAAATGATGAATCTCTCTATTTAACTTGGGGCCATGATATGATTCTTCATCTCGCCCTGATGATCAACCACACTTGTTGGTTCGAAACACGTCAACAAATGAATTTCGATGTGATTGTTGCCAAAAACCATCTTAATAATCTTGATATGGATCACAGAAGCCTAAATTCAACAATGTTTAAGTATATTCGTCCCTTGAGTATAATAAATTAAAAGAGATTTTGTTTTCCAATTGAAAATGTTGTCATTTCTAACTAGCACAACACCCCAAATCACTATAAATAAAAGATCCTTATAACTAGAGAAAAATGGGTTAAAAGTCCATTTTTTTAAAGCATTCTCAACCTAATTTCCATCCTAAGCATTATTGATACCTAATGCATCTTCAACATTTCTCAACTTAGAAATTATATATTCAAAGTGGAGAAATAAATGTTGTACATCCAAATCACAAAAAAGAAATAAAGGAAATCTAACAGTTCCCTGCAATCCTTCTTTGCAATAAATACGACATGGGAGCTCGATTATTAACAACCAATCACAAGAAACTTCATGATTTCAATAGATAATTAATATTTTGAATACTCTTAAACCAACATTATATTTCAAACTAAGGATCCTCCTCTTTTAATACCTTGTAACCTAGTTTTGGAGTATATCTACCACCTATGGAATTCCTCAGAGTGTACCTACCACATGTGGAATTCCTTTAAAAGAGTATCCTCCTCATCATTTATTCTAACATGACTGTGGATTAGATCATTACAATAATTATTCCAAACCTATCTACGATCTCCCTCAATGTAAAAATATCATCTTCTAACGAGTGCTACCACCTCTAATTGGATCAAGGAATATCATTTATCTATTGCAAAAAAATTTAATATTGAGAGGGGGGGGGGTGAATTAGTGTTAAGGCTAATTCAAACATTTTCTCCCAATTTATATTTCTTCATTCAAACATGACAATCATTCATGTGACTATCAGCAACACACATCACCACATGAATATACACACCATGAGCAACATACACAATGGACACATAGGTTTAACGTGGAAACCCTTCCGCGAGAAAAACCACCAAAGCTTGTTTTGTTGTTGATTTAATAATAAGATCACCTACTCTATTACATCAATTTTCTTGTGAGCCACCACTCACAGGAAACACCAACTCTCTTTGATTGTTTTCTAACACCCACTAGCAGGGACCACCAAATCCCTCTTTTTGTTGGCACCTGATTAGCTTACCAGATGCACCATGTGAAGCACTGACTTCGTAGATTTGTTGCAATTACCAACTTGCAACTCCTTGGAATTATGCAAGCACCAACTTGCAAGAGGCACCAACCCCCAAACTTTTTTCAGACACCCACTAGAGATGGAAGCACCAACTTCTTGTATGCAGGCTCCAATCCACACTCAAATTAGAAATAATGTGTTGGAAATAATACTGGGGGGGGGTGAATCAGTACTATCAAATCAATTATTTTTCATTTCACAATTAGATTTGTATACGCTACTTCAGTTATGGGAAACTATATATGCTACTGTGTCTAAGGCAACCAACGTATATCAGTAAACTTATGATTCATTAAATGTTGATCTTTAATCAGTGCATCAAAACTTCATTAACCAAAAGAATAATAAATAGGTGCAGTAAAATAGAATAGATCATCACACACATGGACACAAGATATAAGTTGGAAACCCAATGTGGGTGAAAACCATTTGCTGCAATTCATCTCTATCTTCTTTTAATAAGAAACTTCTTCTTACAATATTTATGTATTGGTGCGGTCTTATACCAGTACACGGTTTTCTACCTGCAGAAGACTACAACCTTCTCTTTTCTTCTAGGGACCACATTTCATAAATTTTCAGACTAGATCCATCAATAACAATAATCAAACATCAAATACATCTGCATCAACCAACCTCCTTTGTTGAATCAAACAATTACTTCTCTAAATGTTGTAACCAGAATACATTAACAGTAACTAGAAACCAATTCTGAACCCAGAACACTGTAGCAATAAACAAAAGTAGCTAAAACATATTTCATGAGATGTACACTACTTAAATATGTAGAACCTGCATGCATACACTTCTGTATTAAGGCCAACCAGCGTATACACAGTTTTGACTTACTGAACCAACGTGTATACGCGCCTTTTCTATGTCGAACCTGCGTACAGATCTATAAAAAATAATTTACCCTTTTTACTTATTTAGACATCAGTTATACCATGATTATCAGATTTATAGATCAAGTCATGCACCAAATATAACAGATCAAAATCACACAAAGATACTAATATTCAAGCCTTTTCTTGACCCATCAATAGGACTTATCCTTCTTCTAGCTCTCAGGTTCCTCCTTGATTCAGGTCCAGCTATGCACCATAACCCAATAACCATTATTCTAGATCTTTCTCATAATATATTCAATGCTTGAGTGAATACATTTGCCTAATGATCTCCTTCCCCTTTTATAGTCTTAGGCCTTACGTAATACCATGGTCCAAAACCTCTTAGAACCAATACTTGGGACCCAATACCTAGGTTCAACACTTCAGACGCAATACCATGGTCCAAAACCATAGGTCCAAATACCAAGGACCAAATACCATGGACTAAAAATATTTTTTCCTACATGTGTGCACTTTTCTGTGCATGAAAGTGCGTGCATATGCATACGCAAATTTTGATCGGCAATTCTGTGTGTATACGCGACTTTGTTAAGAGGAACCTACATATATCTCTTTCTCTTTCATTCTGAGAGCCTGAACTGTGATCTACCATCTGAGTGAGTTGCCATTAAGGACAAAACCTGTGTCATAGTGCTAAACCAGTGTCATAATGCCAAAAATCTCCCCCTTTGGACTTGATGGCAACCCTAAGTCACTCAAAGTCATTCTCCCCCTTTGTCATCAAGGGAAAAGGGTTGTGCTGCCCCTTAATTACATGCTCAAACCTTCTGCTCTGCTGTGCTATCCATGCTCCCCCTGACTGTAGGCAAGGTCTACAAAAAGATGTTCTACAAGAAAGAACATGACTCTATAAATGACCTTCCTATCACCAAGGACTCATACATACATCCATCTCCCAACCAAGTGGGGATATACCAATATTGACCAATCCACCCAACCAAGTGGGGATACACCAAAAGTTTACACATGATAAAACAAGAACATTACATCATCCATCCCAGGCATAGTGGGGAAACCAAAATAGGTCATTACATGACCTTGATAAGAAAATAAATACATGACATAGAGACGAAATAAGACTATGATAGTCATCAACAACTATCATCAGCAGCATCTGTCAATCATCATTCAGACCAGCAACCATGTTCTCCTTCTGCACCTGTTCCACCTGAAATCAAAAAAACTGTGAACTTGAACCAAGATCTTCTAAGATAATGCCAACAATGCATTATTAGAAGTATATATGCTCCCCATGAACCTGTGCTAGAAGGTCTCTATCAAACCCATCTCAGACTCTTTTCATCCTGAGCCTAGCCCATATTTGTCTTCAAACCAACATATACGCGACTTTATCCACATAAACCGACGTATATAGGCGGATTCTCCTCATTAAACTCGCCTACAACCACTTTTCTCTAAAACAAACAAGTTTCAACAGCAAGATGATGCATCAACTACTCCCAGCTTCTGTCTAAGGTATTGAAATGTATCCCTGGGCAGTGGTTTGGTGAGTATACCAGCAACCTGTTCCTTGGAGGGAACATACTCAAATTTGACCTTTTGTTCAAGCACTTGTTCTCGGAGAAAATGATATTTGATAGGTATGTGCTTGGTCTTTCAATGCATGAAAAGATTCTTTGAAACACTAATTGCACTTGCATTATCACATAAAATAGAGATAGGTGGAGTACAAGTGATTTGAAAATCTTGCAAAGTTTGCATCATCCAAAGGAGTTGTGTGCAGCAAGATGCAACAACCACATATTCCGCTTTAGCTCTAGATAAAGCAATTGAACTTTGTTTCTTGTTGAACCAAGATACTAATATGGAACCCATAAAGAATGCACCACTACTAGTTCTTTTTCTGTCATCCACGCTTCCTACCCAATCTGAATCTGTATATGCATGAAGTGTGAGATTTGTATCTCTAGGATACCATAAGCCATAGTTTTGTGTTCCTTGAAGATATTTGAAAATCCTTTTAACCGCCTAAAGGTGTGCTTCTTTTGGATTTTCCTGGAATCTTCCAACTATTCCCACTGCATGCATGATGTTTGGTCGGGTACCTATTAGATAGATCAAACTACCATTCATGGATCTATAGGTTGGTTGATGTACTGCTGCTGAATCGTTATTTGCGCTGAGGCTGCATCCAATTACCATAGGGGTACATACTGGTTTCGAATCTTCCATGCCATATTTCTTCAAGATCTGCTTGAGGTACTTGGTTTGTGATAAAAAGATACCGTCTTTATTTTGTTGGACTTGTAAACCAAGAAAAATATGTTAGCTCACCAAGCAAGGACATTTCAAATTCTTTCTGCATCACCAAAGAAAAGTTTTGACTCATGGCTTCTTCATTGCTACCAAAGATGATATCATCAACATACATAACAAGTATTAGCAATTTATTATTATCAATTTTTATATATAGATTGCTATCTGCTGATCCTTTTGAAAAACTTTGTTGATGGAGGTATTTGTCTAGACGATAATACCAAGCCCTTGGAGCCTGTTTAAGACAATAGAGTTCCTTCTTAAGTTTGCATACAAGTTTTGGATCATTTCCAAGGATGAATCCATCTAGTTGGTCAATATACACTTCTTCTTCTAAGTCTCCATTTAAAAAGGTAGATTTCACATCCATTTTAAATACTTTGAACTTTTAAAAGCTAGAAAGAGCAAGGAACATTCTTATGGCTTCAAGTCTAGCAACCGGTGCAAAATTTTCTTCAAAGTCTTACCTTCTTGTTGAGCATACCCTTTACAAACAAGTCTGGCCTTGTTTCTAATAACATCTCCATTTTCATTTAGCTTCTTTTTGAATATCCATTTGGTCCCTATGACATTCTTATCACTTGGTCTTGGAACCAACTCCCAAGTGTTATTCTTTTCAATCTGATCAAGTTCTTCATTCATGGCCTTGACCTAGCATTCATCTTTGCATGCTTCACTTACATTTTGTGGTTCAGTGGAGGAGATTAATGCTAAATAGCTTGAAGCTTCTGAAATATTTCTTCTTGTTTGTACACTTGCCTATTTCTGCCCCAAAATTTGAGTCTCTGGATGATTGTTCTGGACATACTTGGATGGAGTATTTTCTTATAGCCTTATTTGTTCTTTTGGTGCCTCATATGTTTCTTCTTCATGATAAGTCTGATTTGATGTTGAAGGATAGTCCTCATCATCTTCGAAATCTTCGGATTTTACCTGCCTAGGATTGTTTCCTTCTTCATTAATCACTACATTAATTCTTTCAACAATTTTTCCAAGTCTTTTATTGTAACACTTACATCCTTTGCTGTGGGGAGACTAACCAAGGAGAATGCCTTCATCTACTCTAGGTTCAAACTTGCCAAGGTTTTCATTAGTCCTTTTGATGTAACATTTGCTTCCAAAAATTTTGAATTATTTTACCATAGGAGTCTTACCATACCAAAGTTCATGAGGAGTCTGAGTGCTATTCACCCAGACATTTGTCTTGTTGAGAATAGTAACGGCAGCAAATGCAGCTTCACCCCAGAAGGTTGCGGGAGTTCTAGACTCATCAAGCATAGCACAAGCCACTTGTTGAATGGTTCTGTTCATCCTTTCCACTACTCGATTTTGTTGAGGATTCCTTGCAATAGAAAATTCCCTTCTTATTCCATGTTATTAACAAAAATTGAAAAATTCGTCCGAGGTAAATTCCCCTCCTCGATCAGACCTAAGGCATTTGATTCTGCGATCTGATTCGTTTTCAACCAAGGCTTTGAATGCTTTGAAATTTTCAAAAGCTTCGTCTTTATGCTTCAAAATTCCTATCCAACACATCCTAGAAAAGTCGTCAATGAACAATATGAATTATTCTTTTCCTTGAGGTGACCTTTTCTTAGATGGACCACATACATCAGTATGGACAAGTTCAAGTGGCTTGCTAGCTGATCCTTCCTTCTCAGGGAAATTAGTTCTAGTTTGCTTGCCAAACTGACATGATTTGCATATTGTATTTTATGGAATTCTGATGTCAAGGACATCATGAACCGCTTGATATTTGCATGCTTTCCTTATCTGAGAGAATATTAGATGCCCCAATCTTCTGTCCATAGCCAGTGTTCATCACTCTTGCTTAGATAGCATTGTTGTTGTCCTCCCTTGAGTATGTATAAGTTATTTGGAGTACTTATGCCTTTGATCAATGTTTCTCCTGTATCAAGCTCATGAACAATACATCCATTTGATCGAAATATTACCTCATTTCCTTGATCACACACTTGAATAACACTCAATAGCTTATGCTTGAAGCCATCAACATACATAACATTTCCAACTTTGACCTTTTCTTTCAAAAGAATAGAACCTTTACCTTTTATGAGTGCAGGGGTGTCATTTCCAAATGAGACCTTCCTTTCCTTTTCTAAGGCACTATATGACTGAAGTTTTTCTTTATCACTTGTCATATGTTTTGAGCAACAATTGTCGATGTACCACTGATTTTCCTGTCCTTCTGCATATAAGGCTATACCACATCTTTCTGGTTGCAGTTATTTCTTTCTCCATGTTTTGGGACTCAATGAAGCTTGCTCCTTCTGAGTTGTTTGCCAAAACCTACTCCTGCATTCAGAATCTTCATGAC
>APFE030657771.1:28921-52014 GCA_000404065.3 Pinus taeda
AAGCAGACAATGAGTCGGCCAGCTTTTCATCTAACTGTTTCATATTTATACCTATCTTTTTCCTTTTTTATCCACACAATTTTTCCTGATGATGAGTCTAGGTTCAGACTCGAAACGTCGACCATAAAATATGAACACTGTGGAAAATCCAAACTCCTTTCAGAAATCACACCACAGTAATCTACAATCCAAAAAATAAGACTTGCTTCCCATAAACAAGTTCATAGGGAGTATGTCTTGTAGTGTTTCTCCATGTGGTATGGTATGCCCATAAAGCTTTTGGAAGCTTTTCTGCCTAGTCTCTTCTATGTAGATGCATAATCTTGGCAAGAATTGCTTCAATTACTTTATTGGTGGATTTCACCTGTCCATTTGCCTATGGATGATATGGAGTGGACTTTCGATGTTTGATTTTGTATTCCTCCATCATCTTTTGTACCAATTTGGATGTATGTTGAGTACCTTGATCTCTCACAATTTCCCTTGGGACACCAAAACAACTAAAATATCCTCAAAAAGAAATGAAACTACATCATTTTCAGTAGCAAAAGAAAGTGATTTAGCTTCTACCCATTTTTTAACATAATCAGTGAAAACAAGAATGTACTTTTTTTTATCTTTATGGTGGATTAATTGGACTAAAAAAAATCCAGAGCCCATTTCTCAAAAGGTTCAATGAGTACCTAGGGTTGCAAAGGCATTTCATCTTAAGGAATGAGTTCCCCATTCTTTGACAACTATCACATCTCTTTACATATTATTTGGCATCCTTGAAAAGGGAAGGCCAATAATATCCTAAGAGAAGAACTTTGTAAATAGTTCTTTTATCAGCGAAGTGTCCTCCACATGGTTCATCATGCCAAGCCTTTAATATATTCAGTACTTCAGTTTCTCTGACACATCTTTGAATGATTAGATCTGGCCCTGCTTTGTACATTATCCACTTATCCTGAGTAAGATGAACTAGTTTGAATTACATTTATTTTCTCTCGAGGAGACAAATATAATGGTAAATTCCCTGTAGCCAAATAATTAGCAATATCTACAAACCAAGGAGATTTAGTAGATACTGCAAAAAGATATTCATCAGGAAAATGATCTTCTACAAGTACATCATTATTATCATTTTGAATCCTAAATATAAAGTCAACAACTGTATTTTGTTTTCCAGGTCAATCCAAAATAGTAATATTGAATTCTTGTAACAACAATAACCATCTTGTAATTATAACATTAGTAATTGGTTTATTCATTAAGTACATAATTGCATAATGATCTGTATCTACAAAAGTTTCATAACCAGTGATATAATGTCTGAGTTTATCAATGACATGGACAATAGCTAAAAACTCCTTTTTTGTGACAATGTAATTTAACTCTCTAGGAGTCAAATTTTTACTGGTATAGTAAATGGCATAAGGAGTTAAATCCTTTTTTCCTAATACAACTCCTAATGATGTATCTAAAGCATCGATTGAAATGTGAAAAGGTAACTTTCTGTTTGGTCCTCTTAGAATGGGTGCTTCAAAAATCTTTTCTTTCAATGTTTCAAAAGCTTTTTAGCAATCATAATTCCAAATGAATTCAAAATCTTTTGTGAGCAATTTGAAAAGTGGAGAAGCAATTTTTGTAAAGTTTTGTATGAAACTACTATAGTAACTAGTAAAAGCAAGAAAACTTCGGACATCTCTTTGACAAGTTGGAATTGATAATTGAGAAATAACTTCTACTTTAGATCTATCCACTCAAATTCCATTCCATGAAATATGGTGTCTAAAACAATCCCCTCAGTAAACATCATTAAAAAAAATTCATGGCTTAATGAGATATTTGCTTCCTTACATCTAATGAGAACTTTTTTCCAAATTTTTTAGAGCTTCTTCAAAAGAATTTCCATAGAAAGTAAAATCATCCATGTAAACTTCCACACAATCTTGAATTAGATCAGAGAAAATTCCTAAAACTTCCCTTTGGAATGTTGCAGGTGAAGTACACAACCCAAAAGGAAGTAATCAGTAGGCATAGGTTCCCCATGGAAAGGTAAAAGTGGCTTTATCTTCATCTACTGGAGCTACTTGGATCCAGTTATATCTGCTAAAACCATCTAGAAATGAGAAATATTTCTTTCCTGCCAATGTGTCTAAAACTCGATCTATGAAAGTAAGTGAAAATTGATCTTTTAAGGTAGCTTTATCCAATTCCCTATATTCAATGCATACTCTCCATTTTCCATTCTTTTTAGGAACAATTACCAATGTTGAAACCCACTGCTATCTAATATTGGATAAATAAATTTCACATTTAACAATTTTTGTGATTCCTCTTTAACAATTTCTCTAAAATTTGGATTCATTCTTCATTCTTCTCTGAGGCTGTCAAATTGGTTTAGAATTTTCTTCAATGTAAATATGATGTATAAAAGTATTAGGATCAATTCCTTTCATTTCAGTGTATTCCCATGCATAAGGAAAGGAATGTTCTTGTAACATATTTATTAAGTATTTCTTTTGAAATTCTTCGAGATTATTATTGATATTCAAGGTTTTTTATGGGAATATTTCTATTGGAGAATTGCCAATTTTTTCCATAGAATGTAAAGGTAATTGAAGAGATGATAAATATTCAATATTAAATTGTTCTTGAAAACTTTTATTAGATTCACAATATGGAAGACTAGTTATTTTCCATTAAATTCAAAATCTAATCTTCTTCATCTATTTGTGAAGTAACAAAGATTGGTTGTATATCAATATCATCATCTATCCATTCTTCACTTTCTAATTCTATTGTTGTTTTTGTAGGAGGATATAATGTGAATTGCTTTGTTGAACTTCCATCAGAAATAAACATATCATCAGATCTACAATTTATAAAAGCTTCAATTGTAGCTAACCATGGTCTTCCTAGAATCAATGGATGTCTCCTAAATTACTTGTTGGTATTAGAATCATAAAATCAACAAGATATTCCCAAGCATCTAAGGATACAAATATGTCTTCCAATACACCATCAAGTTTAATAATAGATATGTGTACTAATTACAACAATGTAAGTGTATATTTAATATTAGGAAGTTTCAATTGATTCATAGTTTGTTTACTCATAATGTTTATAGTTGCTCCTAAATCAATCAATGTGTTTGGAATTTCAATACCATTGATACGAGTTTTCACAATGGGAATTCCTGGATCAAGATATTACTAAATTGTTGTTTTTCCCATCATGATATCTGCAAATTTTCCAACTAATTGAATTATTTTGATTTCTTTTCTCTTTCTTCCTGGCCTTTTAATACTCAACTCCCTGATTGTCTTTGAAAATATTGGTATTTCTTTGATAGCTTGTAACAAAATAATTTTTATACAAACATTCTTCAGTTCATCTATCATATTATAATCAGGCAATAAAATATATTTTCCTTATCCTTTATCAATTTTTAGTCTTTGATTTCAGACTTCTGTGATCCATATCATTATCAAATAGAACTTTTGGAATAATCACATAGTTGTTTCGGAATCTCCGAGACAACTATGTGATTATTCCGAAAATTCCATTTGATAATTTTTAATCTCTCAGGAAAAGGTGTTGTTTGGATAGATACTGAATGGTATTCTATGATGAGAGTTGAGTTTATTGCAATGTCATCAGAATGTACAGGGGTGGTTTATTTTCGATATTTTTCTTATTGATTAAGAGACTTCTCTTTTTCAAAGAGATTCTCCTTTTCAGATTCCTAAATCACAACTGATGTGGACTTTTTTTTCCCAATATTATACTCGATCTAAGTTGGAAAATTTTTAGATCTAATGGAGTTATCATGTAGGTTTGGAAATTTTGTCCTTCCATATTGTAAACAAGTTGTGAATTTTTATTATTATTTGGATTTGGAAGTGGCTGAGTGGGAAATTGATTTGGTATTTGAGGGAATGGTAATGAAAATTGTGGATTTGGATTCTAAGGTTGAGTTGATTGAACATGTTGAGGAAAATAGTGTGGTGGAAAAATAGGGTAAGGTTGCTGATATTGAGGATATTTTCCATAATGATTTTTCCATCCTTGTGCCCACGGTTTAGGCCAAGATTTCTAAGGCATGGGTACAGTCCAATTATTTTCTGGTGGTTGTGCAAATGCTTGAGCGTTAAAACCCTGAGACATATTTGGTTGTGAATTTTTCCATGGTCTCTTAGCAATAAAACAAAGGGAATCTAATTGATTTGGTATTTTTTCCTCCTGATAAACAACTTTAAGACCTAGTATTGAAGGAAATTATTTTGCATCATGATTTTCTACACATATAACACAAGTTTATACACTTTTTAATTCAATAGGGCATTCTCTCAGAGCATGTTTTTTTCACTTTTGGGAAAAAAGATTGATAATGCAACATTCTCAGCATTTTTCTTGTTTTGTACTTTAAGGGTATCTATTTGTTCACTAATACTTCCCAAAATTTCTGTTTTAAAGTTTTCAAGAAAATTTCCTAATTCAACCCTACTTACTATCCTAGCTGTAGATTTATTAATCCTAGACATGAAAGGATCTCTTGGATTTTTCCTAGTTCTTGCCTTTCCCCTTGAAATGTGTATGCATAACTCACAAATTTCTCCAAATGATAACGGATAAATATCTCCCTTACCCATCAAATTGAGAAGATCAATCCACTCATCTCTCATGGATTTTAATAAGAGATCATTCAAAGTTTCTTCATATAGTTAATGTATTTTAGACCTTCTAACATTATAGGAAAATATTTCAATGAAATCTTCAAGATTTTCATCTTCTTTTTGCATCATTTTAAAGACTCCATCCTTAAGATTATGGGGCATACAGCAGTTCTTATACTTCTCTAAGAATCTAGTTTTCATATCTTCCCATGTTCTTATAGAATGTACTCCTGAGCCCATGAACCATTTTAATGGTGCATCCTTAAAAGTTGCTGGAAAAACTTTCAACTTTTGAGTTTCAAGCAAGTAATCATGATATCTACACAAAACTTCAAACTCAAAGAGAAATGTTTCAGGATCCTCACTTCGTAATGCATGAAAATTTGGAAGGATGGAGTGTGAGATGTTTTTCATTCTATATGATGTATCTTCATCGAGGATAGGAAATCCAAAGGGTTTTGGATCTCCTCTACCTCCTCCTCTCCCTCTTCCTCCACCTCTTCCACCTCTTCCTCCTCTTCCTCCTCTATTTCCTCTTATTCCTCCTCCTATCCTAGGTTGTTCACCATCAACATTATGTAGCTCTCCTTCCCCTTCTCCAGCCATTGTAGATTATTTAGAACTAATATAGGGTTCCAAAATTGGGTTTTATAATTCCTCTTCTAGCTCTTTTGGTTCTAGTTCTTCTATCAATGGTAAGTTCAAATATGTTTCTTCCTCTTCTTCTTAAATAATGATCTCTAGTTCTTGTCGTAGAAGTTTTTCTCCCATTGAATATATGCAAAACACTCTTTTTGTTGGGGATGTAGGATCTTCCTCTTCTATTATTGCTTCAGTTGATGAGGTTGGTGAATCTCTAGGTTGGATTTCGAATTTGAGTACCCCAGGAATTTTGTTTGCCTGCAAATGATAGAATATGGGTTTAAGTGAGTGGTTTTGCACTACAAGGTTGTGGTGGGGTGAGTGATGATGTTGGAATTAAGTTTTTACCTCTACCTCTAGAATCTCTTTCCCTTTGCATGCCATTTTTTTAAGTAAAAAAAAAGACTCCTATATACACTTCCCCAACAATGACGCCAAAATGTTTGTTAATTTAATTGATCTTAAATGACTTGCATAAATTATCGGCCAGGGCTAGTAAGATGATGAAGTGTAAGTGTATTGTATGTACCAGAATTCTTTCGTTATTCACACAAATCTAAATTAAATTGAGTTATTGAAATATAATTTCCAAATTAAGTTATTGAAATGCACATGAGCAAAGTAATTATTCCCATAAAATGAAATGATCACACTCTTTTACTTAAAACTACTTATGGAAAATCTCACACTCTGCTTTAAAAGAAAATCTCGCAACTCTGCATATAAGTAAATCAATCCCACGCTTATTGTAAATGAAAATTAATTACACTCTTCACACCAATTATATACACACTCGATTTCAAAGGGAAAGACTACTATTAATCTCATCACACATTTGTAAAAATAACATTCATAATTGTTTGAAACCAAAATGAAATAAATCTTTGCTTAAATACATCCATGCTTGAATTATAAATCACACATGCTTGAAATGAAACATCTAATTCTGCAAATAAATCCTCTATGTAATAAGGAAAATAAATTTTTGTCTAAGTATAAAATCATATCGTTGCTATCACTGCTGCTAAACTTAATTCATGTGCATCTAGAATCTATAAACAAAAGAAATGATTAGTAAAACAATCATAATTCGAATCTGAAAGAAATTAAAAATGCATCTACTCAATTAAACAAAACAAAAATCTTATGAAATTATACATAAATTCTATCTACTGGAAATGAAAAATAATCCTTACTACTCAAGGGTGACCTCCAAGAGAAGCAGGTAATCACTCAATCAATTAAACAATCAAGCATGCTTGGAAACGAAAAGGTTCATTCATAAACTGGATATTAAAAACAAAGTTTAAGTCTTCATTATCACGTACTTTTTAACAACATCTCATTCATTCCGAGAGGTTTATTTATAAAGCTCATAGCATTAAATGTTTAGAGCTCTACACCTAATCCTTGTCAACAAAATACTAATTTTAACTAGAAAAGATAATATAACATGATTCGCTCATGATTTGCTATTATAAAAGAAAATCATGACGCACATATCGTGTTCTCTCTTACATGTTGTTGATTTACAAGGGTTGACTTTATCTTTGACTGCATCACCATTACCTGCTTCCATCAATCTAGTTCATGAGAATAGGAGGAAATTGTTGAGTGCATCAATTGCCACCTATCCATATATTTCGCTTTCCATTTGGCACCTTGGAACCTGTCAAACCACGGACTTGGTTGCAGAACCATGTGTTAATTGCAGAATCATTACAATTCAGTAGCTGAATAAAACATTAGACTAAATAATAAATAAAATTATTAATTTATGAAATACAAGACAATTATATACCTGCCATGTCATAATCCTGCATTTTTATGCCCACTATGTGATTATGGAGGTCAAAAAGAAATGAAGGGAGTGAAAAAGGGTGTCAAAAGAAGCAATTATGACGCTCAAAACACACTCAACCTTCTCTTGGTAGCATAGGTAAACTCATCCTTATCTTAGCATCCCAATCTCATTTAGCCTCTTCTCAGCATTTCTCACAAACAAAGATCTCTCAACCCAACTCTCTCAACTATGATGCATTCCCCCACTATGCTCCATTGCAATTCTAGGTTTTGTTACTTTGCTGCACATAAAATGATTTTATCTCTACTACCATCTACATTGATTGAGAGTGTACTCTTAGAATGGTTCTCCATTCTATTATTGTGACCATAACTTGGCCACCACACCCACATTAAACATTGAGAATGGGCTTTTGAGCATTTCTCTATGTTGGGAATTAATTCTCAATCAAATTGTAGGCTTCAACAAGGATCTCCATGCTTCTTAGTTGCCCATAAATCTCATATTGTACTTCAGGCATGGATCTCTTGGACTATGATCAAAACTCCTGCACTTAGCCATCTTGTCCATTTAATATTTCTATCCATGCACAAGAAATCTCAAGCATGGTGATTATGGAGTCAATTTATGACTCATTTTCATGCTTAGAGGCACTAAGCACTTGACCACCTTTTGTTTCATCCATGCTTGCATAATCAACTTATGGCGAATAGCCAAATTGACGTATCTTCCAAATATGGCATAGAGAGCCTCAGAGCTGTCGAGTCATTCAAACTACATAGAACTAGGAATACATACTACTAAGCCCTTAGATATATAGTGGACCCCAAATATGGAATAAGTGCCAAACTTGAGCCATAATGCCAATGAGATGTCGAATCATCCGTCCCTTGAACCATACACCCACGATTTCATTTTTATTTTTTAATATCCCAACAACCTATGGTCTCATTAACACATGAAAGCATTGCAAAACAGCTCTTGAGGCCCTCTTTGAACTATAGTTGTGAGCTCTTAATCATCAACATTAGTCCTTTTGCGTTGACGGTCAAAAGGCCCCCACACAAAAAAGACTTGGTGCTTTACCTTAGCCCCTGGCGACATTATCCCAGCTATATAAACTGCATGCCTTTAATTGCCTCTAGGATGAGCCTTGCAGGAAGATGTGTAGTGTGGGGCCTGCCCAGAGCCCTATATTTTCTTCTATTGATTTATGCTCTTCCATGTTGGCTTGATTCCTATTTAGCTCATTGCTCCCTCCTGTGCACCCTTTATAATCCATCAGGGTCTTCATTACGGGATGAGTTGTCATGGTGGGGTCTGCTCGACACATTTTCCAATGGCCCATGCTCTGACATGGCCATGTCTACCCGACGTCCTCCTCTCAATGATTCTCTTTGTGCACCCATTTATCTCCAGTGGGGTATTGTTGTCAGGCCAGGCTTTCAAGTGGGACAACACGTTTCAAATACCAACCAATCAATTACCTCCAGGGTCAGCTATCTTTGATAGCACCAATGTCATCCCGACACTTGTCACCCAAAGCTTCCTCTTTGCACACCATTAACAAATCACCAATCTTCCCTTTATCGATTGAGTTGTCTGGCGGGGTCTACTTGCTCGCTTCTCATTGGTTGTTGACTACCTAGATGTCAATGCTAAAGTGTCCTGGCTCTGACTGCCTGACACTTCCACTTTATGCATCTAAAAACATTGTCAAGCTCCAACCAATGAGTTGATTTCATGCTAACGTCATCAATTCCATATGGCACCTTCCGAGTGGTGACATGTGTCACCTAGATTTGGCTCATAAGGCCACCCAAAAATGTTGAATCTACCTTCCAAGTGCCCCATTTACTCCTGCATCATGCTGATGTCACCTTGGCCAATCCAATGTTGCCATGTGCTTGCTTCGAGGAGAGAGAAAAGTGTCCCCAAGACCTTTTTTTGTGAGAAATTTCCTTTATTAATAAAAAAACCATTGGGTTCAAGAAACCATCCTTGACACCACTCCATTGTAGTTTCTGGTATTAGGGGAGTGGTCCCGAAGTGGTTCTCTGTCATTGATCTATGAAATCAGTGGTATCGGAAACCACCTCGTAATGCCTCGAGGACTAACCCAACTTCCATCTATAGGGATGTTGGAATGTCGTCACGTGGCTCGATGCCTATCTCTTGACGCTTAACCTTGTGCTCCCCAAATAATTTTTCAAGATCACCCTTAGTAGGCTGAGATATATTATTGGGGACCTCTCACTCGATTCCTCATTGGTTCATGTTTTCCTTCGTGGCCCAAAAGCTTATATCCCGACACTTAATCTTGTGCACCCTTTGAAAATTGTCTGGGTACATTCTTGAGGTGCGCTCCACATGAGCCAATAAAAAAGGCTTTCTTTGCTCTATTGTCATCCCAAATTCACCCGATGCTTCCTTTAGTGGATTTGTTAGCAGTTCTGTCAACTTTGGCCATTGCGAAACTTGGTCATCACTTTGACCCCAAACCATATTTAACTTCACCATCTTACTTTGGGGCACCTCAACTTTGACTAGCAATAAGTTTTGACTGAGGAGGCCTATTTGCAAACTTCAATATACTATTGGAAATAATTTTCCGAGCACTATCCAACTATGTTTCTTTTAGGAGAAACTAATATAATCTCTTAAGAGATTAGCTCCTCCAAATTCTGGGACTCCCTAGCCATCATAGCCTACTCTTCACTACCAACATTTGTTGCTGTTGATCTCAATGCCAATGTGTGACATCAATACCAACATACCAAGTGCCAACAACCATTCAGACAATGCCAATTATTGAGCAATACCCCCCTTTAGAATTGATGGAAAAAACTTATCACTTCTTCCATATTGATGGTCAATCCTCATGTTGCTTCCACACATCTCTTTGCATGAGCCACCAATGTCTTTCTCTCCTTTGCTTGGGCCATCAGAACTTGCTCTCCCATAATTCTCTCCCCCTTTGACATCAATTGCAAAGGGATATAATTTGCTTCTTCTACCAAGTCTTACAATCAAAGACTAAGGGCCTCGCTACTAATGAGCAATCTGCTTTTGCAAATTTCTCTTCTTAAGGGCTGATATCTTTAATGAGGCATTTGAAGTCAGCTATTCATGCTTTTCTACAAAACATCATAATCAAAGACCTATGCAAGAATCAAAAAATAGCATAAACATGTATTTGTATCTCCTTGTAAATGTTGTTGCTACTATAGGAATTGGACATACATGATATTTCCCCCCTGAACATATACTTCCTGTTTTTAATAATCCTCTAGTTCTAGACACCTTATGGCTGTTGGTTGAATTCTCTCTCTACCAATCCATCTATTGTACTAGTTAAAGGAAATTGATACCAATTAAAATTGCTCATGGTATTGTTTTTGTTACAAATATCATCTAATAAATGATTCATTTATGCTTATCCTTCCATTTCTAATTTTTTTGCTAATTATTTTCTCACTTCTCTTGAGCATCTTAACAATCAACAATGCTCTGAAGGATATCAATTGACATAGTGATACCAATTGAAAACTAAGGTACATGTAAATCTTGTATCATATGTGTTTATGAATACAATAATTCTACACAAAATTAAACTCACAAATTAAATGAAATAGGGTATTTCACCCAAGATGCAAACCTTTCATTTACTCAACAATCTTTCTTCCTAAGGCTGAAAATTATCATTTCCTTCTAGCCCAAATAGAGTAACTTCCCTTGATCCAATGCTCTCTCCCATTTTTGATATCTTTGCATCTTCCTTCTTGCTTCTACATGGGGATTGGTCTTGTGGTCCTCACATAACCCTCGGCCTCTTGTCATTTCACAATTCAGCTGCAACACATTTTCTTTTCACAACATAAAATTTTGTTGTTTCTCTCCCTGAACTCATGATGGAAGCTCTTTCCTTTCTCTCACATTGCTAAAACATTTGAAATAAACTGATTTATTATTGTATTCAGCAAGGGGACTTGACCATACCTTCAACAATCATATGCACTTATCTGGCTATTCCTTCTCACTTCCCACATCTGACTTATTCGGCCTCCCTTGAGCCCATTCTCTTCCTTCACTGAAGAGAAATAAAGGTTTTTCTCTACTTGAGCAGATTATCCTCTTTCTTCTTCCAAACCTTCTTAATTTTTCTCTAATTTTTCTTCAAAGAAGATTCAACTCCTTGATGATTTCTCCTTCCATTGTTCAACATACCCTCTTTACACAGATTTCTTAAGACAAACTCAATTGCCTCTGTTTTCTTCAATAGTCATGCTACTACATCAGCATGAACATTCTAAGAGGAATGTTTCGCCTTGGTATACCTGCAAATTATTGTCTTATGCCCAAAATTTCCACAGTTGTAGCATTTGACATGACTCAAAAATGGGGAAAAAGGATTGTTATACTTAGCAACATTCCTATCAAGGCCTCCAACATGCTTTCTCCTGCTGCTACTCCACACACTATGTTTTCTTGCTTTCCATTTAGAATCCATGGCTTTATGTCCAAAATTATTACAAGAGAAACAATATCCATAAAAATTCTTTTGGCGACCAAAGACATCTTTTCTTTGAGGGATTTGTCATTAAGGGGGAAAGGAACTCTGCTAGTTCTTCATGTGACTTCCATGGAATATTTTGTTATTTCCTTGCATTATTTCTTGTTGATGCTTGGATCTCCTATGCTTCTCTCCTTGCTGTTGCAGTTTAGAACTTTGTTGCTGCCTATTCTTCTCTTGTTGTTGTTGTCTAACAACTTATTTTCCTTTATTGATTTTGGAATTCATCATTACCTTGGCCTGCTTAGTTGTTCCTCCAAGGTTTTCCTTTTGGATGTTTGAAACTTCATTTAAGCCCAAACCAGCCTAGCGAAGAGAAGTCTTTGCTTGCTAAAAATTTCATTCAAAATCTTGGACCCCTTTGTAATATTTTGGTATTGAGATAATTGATGATTAGCCTCTTCTAAATCATGTCTCAATGAAACTACTTCAACTTTTAGTCTCTCACAAAAGGCTTCCTTATCATTTCGCTAACTAGTCAACATCCCATTAAGTCTACTAACCTCTTCTTGTTGAGCATTAAGATCAACTACTGTTTTGCTCAATTTTTCGTTATCAAGCTCATAATCATGCAACTACACCTTTTGCTTAAGATATGCCTCTGGTGGGTCTTTGATCTTGATTAGAGTAGAGATCAACTTATTTCTAAAGTAGATCCTTTCATTCATATAATTTTCTTTGTTGTCAGAGGTGCTAGCTAAACTACCACAAGGATCTAGATTCATCTCTATGTTCATGGAGTCCTCAATAGGTCTAAGGAGTATCCCTTCTTCATCAGTCCTAGGGGTACTTTTATTTTCTCCTATGTATGAGCACAGACCTATGATCCTTATTCTTATTCAGTGGATCCGTGATTTTTATTGTTGCTAAAGTAGATCTATCTTCATTACAACTACTAGATGCATGACTATCACTATCTTCAAGTGATTCACATGAATATCTATACAATGATTGATTTTTGTCTTTGTATTTATCGCCAAGAAATATCTTACCTTCTGAGCAACATAAGCTTTCATGTGATTCTTTATCATCTTTTTCAGTGTGATGAGAAATAACGTTTTCATTAGGAGGAATATCTTCAATCTCCTAAGCGTCTATTTTTTGGGATGATTTCTTCGACATCTTCCTTCTCTTCTTTTGTTTGTCTCCACTAGTAGCATTTGGAAGTTTGGGTTCACTACTTGAACAAGAAGGTTCATAAACTTCCTCTATTGTTTCATAGCTCTCTACTCCATTTAGATACTGCAACATGGCCAACATTACTTGTGTTTTCTCACAATGCCCTACTCTATCAACATCTAGGTTTTCTAGCCCTTTCATGATAATATTCTATATTGAACTCATTCCTCTCTCCATATATCACAGACAACCAAATATATTCATTTATTACCATCAAATATGCTTCCATTCTAATCTTCCAAAGCTCGTAGTCTGGTCCATTTAAAAAAGGAAATAATTTTGTTGTTAGGAAAACTTTATTAGCCATTATTTCCCTTTGATCTACCTTCGGACGGTTAAGTTGTTCTTGAAGGAACCTTGCTATAATAACAATTGTTGGAAACAATGTTAATACTGAGCGGGGTGGTAAATTAGTATTAAGGCTAATTCAAACTTTTTCTGCCAATTTATATTTCCTCATTCAAGCATGGAAACCATTTATGTGACCAACAACAACACATAGCTAACAACATCACAAATCACCACATGAACATACACAACATGTGGAACATATTCATTAGACATAGAGGTTTAACGTGGAAATACTTCTAGGATAAAAAACACCAAAGATTATTTTTTTTATTGACGTAATAATAAGAGCACATACTCTATTACATCAATTTGTTTGTGAGCCACCACTCAGAGGAAGCACCAACTCCCTTTTATTGTTTGTTAGCACATAAAATCAAGAAGCAGCAACTCACTCCTTTTGTATACACTTGATCAACTTACCAGAAGCACCATGTGAAGCAACAACTTCATATATTTGTTGCAAGCACTAACTTGTGACTCCTTGGATTTAAATGCAATCACCAACTTGCAAGAGGTACCAACCCCCAAGCTTTCTTCAGACAACCACTATAGATGGAAGCACCAACTTCTGGTATGTAATCTCCAATCCACACTCAAAACGGAACTTGGCCTCTTCTCAACAATGCTCACACACACAAATCTCTCCAGCCATCTCTCTCAAATATGTGACGTTCCCCTACTCCACTCTATTTCAATTATGGGTTTTGTTACTTTGCTCCACAGGGAATGATGTTGTCTCTGCTAGCATCCATAATGCCCAAGAGCGTACTCTCGAGATGGCTCTCCATTCTATTGTTGTTTCCAAAACTTGGCTACTACACCCACATTAAACATTGAGAATGGGCTTCTTAGCATTTCTACATAATGGGAATTAATTCTCAGTCAAACTACATGATTCAACAAGGATCTCCATTCTTCTAAGTTTCCCATAAATCCCAAAGTGCACTTTCGGCATGGCTCTCTTGGACTGTAATTAAAACTCCTACAATTAGCCATATTTTCCACTGAATATTTCTATCGCATGTATGAAAGCTCAAGAAAAGTGGTTTTGGAGTCAACTGCTGACTCATTTTCATGCTCATAGGCACTAAGCACTTGAACAAATTTTGTTTCATCCATCCTTACATAATCAACTTATGGTGAATATATAAATTGGAGTATCTTCCAAATATGGCATACAGAGCCCCAGAGCTGCCGAGCTGTTCAAACTCCACAGAAGCAGGAATATGTATTGCTAATCCTTTAGATCTGTAGTGGACCCCAAATATGGCATAAGCACCAAACTTGGACAATAATTCCAACTTGTTGCCGACTCATCTATCCCTTGAACCATACACCCACGATGTCATTTTTCTTTGTTAATAGCCCAACGACCTATGGTCTCATTAACATGTGAAAGAGTTGAAAAACAACTCCTGGGGCCCTCTTTGAACTATAGTTTTGGGGGCTTAATCATCAACATTAATCATTTCACGCCAATGGTTAAAAGTTCCCCACATAAACAAGTCTTGGCGCTTTACCTTAGCCCTTAGTGATATTATCCTGGTGATATAAACTGCATGCCCTTAATTGCCTCTCAGATAAGCCTTGCAAGATTATGTGTAGTTTGGGTCAACCCAAAGCCCTTCCTATTCTCTTATTGGTTGTCGCTTTGCCACATTGGCCCAATTCCTAGTTATCACGTTGCTCCCTTTCGTGTGCCCTTTATAATCTGTCGGTGTCTTCCTTACGGGATGAGTTGTCCCAGTGGGGTCCACCCAACATATTTTTCCATTGGTCCATCCTTTGACACAACTACGTCTTATCAATGTCCTCATGCAGGTGGTTCTCTTTGTGTGCCCGTTTATCTCCACTAGGGTGTTGCTACCAGGCTAGGCTGTCAAGTGGGACCACTTTTTTTAGCCACCATCCAATCAATTTCCTATTGAGGTGAGCCCTCTGTGACCTCGCTAATGTCATCCTAACGCCTAGTCAGCCCAACACCTTCCACCTGACACTTCCTCTTTACGCACCATTAACAAACCACTGGGCTTCACTTTACAGGATGAGTTGTCCGGTGGGGTCCACCTCCTCACTTCTCATTAGTTGTTGACTGTCTGGACATCAATGTCGACGCCTCTCAGCTCCCACTGCCTGACACTTCCACTTTCTACACCTAAAAACATCATCGGGCTCTAACCAGCAGGATGACGTCATGATAACTTCATCAATTCTATATGGTGCCTCCCAAGTGGTGACTCATGTCACTCATATTTGGCCCATTATGCAACCCAAAAATGTTGAATCTTCCTGTCATGTGTCCCATGTACTACTACATCATGTTGACATCACCTTGGCCAATCCAATGGTGCCACGTCCTTACTTCAAGGAGAGAGAAAAGGGTCCCGAGACCTTTGTTTTGTGAGCAATTTCTTTTGTTAATAAAAAACAAAAAAACCATTGGGTTCAAGAAACAAGCCTCAACACCACTCCATTCTAGTTTGTGGTATTAGGGGGGAGTGGTCCCTAAGTGTTTCTCCATCGTTGATCTATGAAATCGGCAGTATGGGAAACCACATCTCGATGCCTCGAGGCCTGACTAGATAGATGTTGGAATGTTGTTGCGTTGCCTAATGCATATTTCCTAGCTCTTAACATTGTTCCCCCCAAACAATTTTCTAGGCTCACCCTCAGACGGCTGAGCTATCATAGTGGGGACCTCCCTCTCAACTCCTCATTGGTTCGTGCTTTCCTTTGTGGCTTGACAGCTTATATCCTGAAGTTCAACCTTGTGCACCCTTTGCAAACTGCCTATGTACATCAGTCGAGTCGGCTCCACCTAAGCCAATCAAAAAGGCTTTCGCTGCCATGTTGTCAGCCCACGTCCGCCCAATGCTTCCTTTAGTGGCTTTGTTAGAAGTTTTGTCAGCTCTGGCCACTACCAAAATTGGTCACCAATTTAACCCAAGGCCACATTTAATTATTCGATCTTACTTTTGGGTACCCCAACTTTGACTGGTAATAATTTGCGACCTAGGAGGCCTATTTATAGACTTCAATATATCGTTGCAAATATATTTCCAGGCATTATCCAACTATTCCACTTTCAAGAGAAACTAAGATGATCTCTTGAGACATAATATCCTCCAAATATTGGGATACCTTAGACATCATAGCATGCTCTTCATTGCCAACATCTGGTGCCTCCAATCTTGATGCCAATCTAGTTGACATCAATGCCAACATATCAAGTGCCACCAACCATTCAGATAACGCCAATTATCCAACATTATATTAGAGAGAAGAAAAATACCCATGTTCCTGAAAGCAACCACCATATCTTGGAGCAACCTTAAATGTTCATCATAACCAACCCATGGGTCTTCCTTGAATCTTACTCTTGTTCTAGACCACACTTTCTAAACGAGAAAATTTCCAATCAATGGTAAGGCGTATATGATTTACTTCTAGTTTATAGAAACATTGTGTATATTTTCATTACTCATTCAAATTCACTCCTCAATAGATAAGAGATTAATATATACTTTTGTCTTAACACTTTAACCCACAAGCCTTTACCTTCAATGATCCTCCACATGCATTTTTCTACCAAAGCCTTTGCAATGTAGTGAATATTTTTAATTTCCCATCCACCTAAGTCTTTAAGTACTACAATATTTTTCCAAACTACCTAGGGAAAGTTTTTCTTCATATTATCCCCTCCCCTTAGAAATCTAAATCTCATCTTTCTTACTTTTTCTAAATAGACATAGATACCCAATATATTGGTATCAATTATAATACATTTTTAACCAATATTAGTCTTCCACTTCTACTTAACCATATATTGCACCATAAAGTCCATATTTTCTCCACCTTGGAAATGATCCACCCCTATTCCCTTTTAGTGTAATCTCTTGGATTCAAGTGAAAACTTAGATACTTAATCCCATCCTACAAATCCAAATCTGTGTAGGAAAACGTGTTCTACTAAAATACCCCTTTCCCCCGTTAAATACCATTGAAAAGGAATCTAAGTGTAGAATAAATTAATGAGGTATAACACTTAAACAGTAAAGTTTTACCCAAAAAATCATCATTTAAGGCCTCAAAATACTCCCACAAGGTTTCAAAATTCAATTTTCCAAACTGCATCACATTGAAAAAACTACCTTTTTATGCTCATTCATTCAATTTTTCAAATTCAAAAACATTAAGATTGATGAAAATTTATATAGTGATCAAATTTGGATCACTATTCCTTATTGTTTCCCAATGCATGTTCTCAATGAGCTCAAAGAACAAAGAGTTGGTTCTCGAGCTAGTTCAACTTGGGACCTATTTGTCTCTTTAGCCCAAGCGACCTCCCATGATGGAAGAAAAGATAAATGATGGACTCAGATATCCTATCAAGTTCTTGCTCAAGGAATCACTCACGTGATAGAGGAACGATATAATGGAAATTTTTTCCCAAATCCTTCAACAAATACCAATAACAGTCAAGGCACCTTCAACAAACAATGCATTAGGTGAATTTTAAGGTAAAAATTAGGCCTCAAAATCAAAATGTACTAGAAGAATAAACTTTAAAAGAAATAATAGGATTAAAAATGATGATGTGATCCCTAGGGGTAAATATTTTGGAGGGAAAATAATAAACTACTTCTTTTAATTATATTTTTGACTTATCTCCTTATATGTTTTCTCAATTCTCAAGTGTGAAGATTATTTTAATGAGTTTTCATTATCCATCATTTTCAGTAGACACACATTGGGAAAAAATAACCCATTCTAAGACATTAATCCCTCTAAAGATGAGGTACTCGTGATGTTTTCCAACTTGATGTTTGTCATGTTATTTTAGGACCACTTTATATGTGGAAATGTCATGTTGTTTATGAGTCTTGTCCTTGTGGTCTTGTTGTTATTCTACGAAGTCAACTCTACAAGGTACCAAAGTAATTTCATCTACTACAATTTGCTTAACAAAACAATGTTGAAAGGTAATCTACCAAACTAGAATAATTTTCCTCTACATGGTTCTATCATAGGATGAAATGAAAGTCAACACAACCGCCACAGCCTTTCCATAGGCCCTCTCTACATATTATGATAACGTGGAAATGATTGTAGAGAGATACAAAGCTATCTTCACTTCATCTATGGGGATGCATAGGCGTTAGTAGGTCAAACATTAAATTGACTTGATACATATTGATTATTTACCTAATGTCCCAATATATAGATGGTATCTCTTAGAAAATGAGGAAATAAATTGTCATACTCATGAGCTTATCTAGAATAGTCAAATTCAACTTAGCCCCTTCTCTTGTGACGACCCAATTGTGTTTATGCAGAAAAATGATGAGACATGGAAGCTTTATATTGATTATAGACCCATAAAAAAAATCACTATCAATAATAGATACCTAATCCCATATATTGATGATACTCTTGATCAACTTGAGGATGCCAAATTATTTAGTAAGATTGGTTTGGAGTTAGGCTACCACTAGGTTCCAATTGAACAAGCTGATGTGTTGAAGATAGTCTTCAAATATGAAGAAGGTCTTTTTGAGTGGTTGGCCATTCCTTTTGGCTTGGTGAATTCTCCAACAACATTCATGAGAATAATTAATGGTATCCTATGGCTGTTCAGAAACTCTTTTTTGTTTTTTTTTTTGGATGGCATCCTCATCTTAAGCAGAACTTGGGTAGAACATATGTGGCACATTCAACGATTATAAAGCACCATGTGAGAACGCAACTTCTATGCCAATTTGGAGAAATGCTCATTTGGAATGTATAAAAATCATTATTTGGATTGCATAATGAATGAACACGGGTGTATTTTGACCTAACCAAGATCAAATTCATTTGAGATTGAATAGAAAAAACAACTCTTATAGTGCTCTATAGATTCCCATGCCTTTCTAGCTTCTACCAATTTTCAAATTGTATTTCTAGCATATTTCTTGGTCCTTAAGTCAAGTGAGAAAATTTGGTTCTAAAGAAAAGTTTTCCTAGCCTAAGTCACAACTAAAAGCACTCAAGGATCTAAAACGTCACTTATTCTTCAAGCTAGTCCTCACCCTATTGAGCGTGTAACAATCCTTATAGATTGAGATAGATGAATTTGAATATTCATTCAATGCAGGCCTAACTAGATGAGGACATCTAGTGGCCTATCATTGTGAAACAATCTCCAAGACTATTCATAAGTACCCCACTTATGATAAGGAGATGAACTCCATCATGCAAATGTGTTGAAAGTGGAAGCATTATATTCTAAGGAAGGATATAATCATCCAAACTGATCATAGGCCTATGCAATTGATATAAACAAAATCGATGCCATAAAATATGGTCCAAATACTTGGAACAATTCCACTTGAACATTAACTATAATAAGGGAAGCATCAATTATGTCTCAAATCGCCTCATTCATCCCTTGGTTGTGGCATTAAGTAGATTTCTTGACTCTTATGTGCATAAGAAATTTGGGTGGCTACAGTTATACAAAATAACTCTAACTTCCTTGCTATATACTACACACTAATAATAAGAAAACAATTCCGAGACTTCCACCTTCAGGATGCACTCATATGCTACCCAAGCCACCTTTGCGTTCCTTTAAGGGAGCATGCCAAGATGACTTGGGATAATATATTTGGGTGGAAGGGAACTTTAGTGCAAAGAAGAAAGTACCAATACTTTAGAAGTATTTCTTTTGACCAAAGATTTAAAAGTACATCAACCAAATCTTATTTCATGCAGTACTTATGCCATTACTAAACCAACCATCAAGAATTAAGGGATATAATATTCTTTACCTACCCTAGACAGGATCTAGGATTTAATCTCCATGGATTACATGTCAATGTTTCCCTCCACCAATCATGGTAATGATTGTGTGTTTATGGTTGCTAATAGATTCTCTAAGATGGTCATTTTGATACCATGAAAGAAAAGTATCACAACCAAAGCCACAACTAAACTCTTCTTTGAGTGTGTTTGGGTACATTTTGGCTACCTCAAACCATTATTTCAAAAAGGAATAATAGGTTCCTCAATACCTTTTGTTCGAACTTATGTTCTCAAAATGACCAAATTAACCAAATTGACTACCTTTCATCTTTATGTAAAATTACAAAAATAAAAGGTCAAAGGGATGATTGTTGAGTAAACTTGACTTAGGGAAAGATTTAAAGTCGATGAGGTCAAATCGTAGCTATTTTGGGCACGTGGTTTTGTGTACCCATGGATTTCATGCAATGGATCCTTTAAAAGGATGTTAGGAATTCTATTGTAATGTGCAAGGGAGGTAAGTGATGAAGGCTCACTTGGTTGGCTTGGCTAAGATTTTTCCAAGTGATCTAATGGAATTCAATTAACTAGGTTTTACCTCGGTGTTAGGGTTTTTCCAGGGAAACATTATATGCATTGTGTTTATGTTTTTTATATTTTTTTCTTGTGTTAATTTTTCTCTCATGGAAACCTTTCAACATTTGGTATTAGAGCTAAATATTGGCTTCAGAGGGATGCCTTTTTTGCCAAGGGTTTATGTGGCCTAGTAGAAGTAGAGATTGACGCTAATTTTGTTCGTAGATCTAGAAACAAAGCCATGGATGTGAGCTAGGAAAATATGGAACAATTTTGTATCAGTTACAAATTACAACATGTGATAAAGGTCATGGGAAAATATTGACTAAAAAAGGAAGGTCGATGGCCTAGTTATTTTTGGAAGCAAGAAGGTGAGGTAACATTTTTGTCTCGTGTTCAAGTGGTAACTTGGGGACAAACCCTATGACATTCGTGAACATGGATCTGTGAATTATGACCATTGATGCAAGAAGTTTGGATCATGATTTCTTGGTGCCTATGTTGCCTAACAATGGTGCAAGCTACAATGGGGTGTTATTATACAACAAGAAAGGAATCTTGATTGGGAATTTTTTTTCTTATCTATGTCATTGATGCTAGAAAAAGTAATAGGAGACATATGTGCCTAGTGAATGCATTAGACGAAAGATTGTGATGGGTTCGTAACCCAAGCAGGGGGAGAATCTAGTATATGAGGGAGATCATGTCATGGATGGAAAAGTGAGAGTGTTCATAGGTCACACATTCAAGGACATTGATGTTTGATGTCAAAGCTAGGTTGGATGATGGGGACAACATTAACATAGAAGTGAGAATGTGCCTATGAAGGTATTTCCTATGAAATGGTGAAAAATCTCTTAGTTAATAGCCTATGGATTGAAAACAATCCATACAATGTGTGGAAGAGAATTTTTTCATTATGTGGCAGAGATTGGGTTGTATAAATCAATAATTTGTCTCATGAGTTATATTTTCAAGTTTAATAAGATGGTTTTCGGCTATCACACTCAAATCTAATGAGATAATGGTTGTGGAGAGCCATGGAATCCAATAGGGAGACACATTCCCCGATATCTGAAATTACAAGAAGAAGCTCTTCCAAATGGGATAAATGAAGTGATTACGACTTTAAAGTATTTGGAAGGGCCTACAACCAATATTGCGAGCAATAAGAAGTAATGTTTGTCGCTCTTTATTACATGGGTGTATTGCCATCGATTATGAGGTTTCCAACCAATGGATGATCAAGGGTTACTTGTTTTCTGTTGCAAGAGCATTACTAGAAGTTTCATTAGCAGCATGGAGGAAACTCTAAATTTGAAAGATTGAGGTTGTGGCCACATGTGCTAGATATATGGTGGGTAGTCATAGAAAATTCAATGGCTTGATCCTATGTGATTCCTAATGCTCATGGTGTAGAGGGGGATATAAGGAATACTCATTGCTTGTAGAATGAATACTTTTGGAAAGGAAAGTCAGTAATGTTAAAAGGCTCACGAGACTATTGGTAGGTTCAAATGTGGGTATGGAAATAAAGCATTGCAGCATAGAGAAATGGTCTCAAAGCATACTAGGGAGAGCCATGATGATGTTAAGAAATGTGGTTAAGTAGTGGCAAGATAATTTTGTAAGAATTTTGAAAGTAAGAGCATAAATGAAAGAAAATATATATATATTATTATAATATAGTGATTTTTTTCCTGTAAATGGGCATACCACTGTAACACCTAGTAAAACATGTGTACCCCTAAGAATTTTCTAATAAATTTTGTTCTTATATCTAGGTGATAGGGGGGTATGAGGATACCCTAGGTATAAACTTTGATGGGGGTAAGGGCTTGAGTGAGCAGTGTTGATTCACTTGGATGGTTTGGTTGGGTTTGGTAAAGAGAACCCTAAGTCAAGGTTTAAGTGTTGGAATGTTGGTGTCGCCGTTGATGTCACATGATGGTTATCATGACTCATATGTTTCTATTGATGCATAAAAGGTGCCCATACCTTCTATGCCATAGATTGGAAGGGCTTACATCCAAGTGAACTATGGCTTGAGATAGAGGTGTAAACAGTCTATATAATGAACCCTCACGAATCCCAATCACCCTAGCATTATCAATACTAAAGCCCTTACCCCAAACCAAAACCTTGTCATCAACGAAAGCAATTATATCACCCTTATCATCTAGGCAAGAAATAGAAAGTAAGTATTTCTCCAAAACTAGAACATATAGAATATTGTTGAGGTGAATACTGTTATCGAGAATAGTGTCCACTCGGAGCTGCTATTCCCACTAAGACTGGTAGCTATCTTAGAAACAAACAAGTAAAGACTACTTTCGCTTTCCTTTATGAAAATAAAGAAGAGTGGAACAAAGGATACCAACCTTAGTCTTGCGCTTGGTTTCCTTACTTGATTCCTCTCCTTCCTGATAGATCTTTGCCACTTCTTCTTCATCTGCCCAGCTTCAAAGAGCACCTGTGGAATCAAAGCAGCATACTACTATCGAAGAACATAGATCTA
>APFE030657771.1:60568-86818 GCA_000404065.3 Pinus taeda
AAATTTCTTTTCAAAATGAAGTGAAGATAAGGGCGACACTTTGCGATTTTGAAATGAAAACTGTTTTTCGACACTTTAAAAAACTACTAATTCAAATCATATACAAGAGTACCTGTACAATAGACTATCAAGAACAATGAGATTCTCTTCTATAACTAAAAACGACACTTACGACACTCTCATATTAAGAAACGACAGTTCGACTACACTACTTCTTTGCAAAAGAGAACTGAAAATGGCGCACAATACATAAAAACACTTACAGTTCTTTGCAAAATAGAGGTGGAATGATGTAAGAGAAGGGGGTTTTCTCAGAGATATACTGACCACAGACAGCAAAACTCCTGAATAGAACTGAAAATAGTGAAGGAAAAACGAAAGTCTGAAGGTAAAGTTAACCTTCCCTGACCATCGCACCTGTCACACAGGGAATCCAGTATGTAGCACACCTACAACACACGGGAAGTGCGATGCATACAAACTGCCTTGAAGGGAGGGTGCGATGGTACCAGTGCAAGACTTTTAACCAGGTTTTGCTCACAATTTGCAATTCAGTTCAGGGATTTAGGCCGAGTAAGTGATGTTCAGTAAATGTAAATCACAGGGGTTGATCTAAGGAGGTTACTAGAGCCACCACTTAGGGCAATTAGAACGTTTGCAGATTGATTGTTTAATTCATAAACAAAACCTGGAGATAGACTGAAGCAGCATTGATCTACTTTGCATTTGTATAACAAATTCAGTTCGAACGCTAGCTGGCTTGACTTCAAGCTCCGTCTATAAGTTTATAAAACAAATAAAGATAGACTAACAAACAATCTATTCGATCCCCAGTGGAGTTTCCATTTTTGTTACTGGGAATAGTGTCCACTTGGAGCTTCTATTCCCACTAAGACTGGTAGCTATCTTAGAAACAAATAAGTAAAGACTACTTTTGCTTTCCTTTATGAAAATAGAGAAGAGTGGAACAAAGGACACCAACCTTAGTCTTGTGCTTGGTTTCCTTGCTTGATTCCTCTCCTTCCTGATAGATCTTTGCCGCTTCTTCTTCGTCTGCCCAGCTTCAAAGAGCACCTGTGGATTCAAAGAAGCATACTACTATCAAAGAACAGAGATCTATATTCATAAATAACACAGGACCAGATATGTGTTAACCATACAAATGCATATACAATCAAACATACAAGAATATGGAGGAAAACTTGAATAGCTTTATTAATATCAAGAAAAGAAGGAGGATTACAACCATATGTTATGACCCAGCATCATCCTCCAACAAGAAATCCATTCTTCACCTCAAGTAAAGCTTAGATCACCCAACACTATGAATTTTCACCAAAAAACCAACAACACTTCTCTACAAGATACAAGATTCCAGCCTCTGGATCTCTGTGATGAGGGATCCATATATAGATAATTGTAGGGGGGTGAGTCATCTTCTGGGGTCTTGATTAGTGTCCTCTCTCTGATAGTTCTTGATTCCACTTGGAGACTGATTATCTCTTACTCATCCCTGGTCGAAAATAGAGAGGCAAGTGTCAGAGGGGAAGTTTTTGGAAGATTCCATGATCTTCCACCTCGCAAACTGTCTCTGCCATTTGTCCATTCGCGCCCATCGCACCCTACAATGGAGCCATTCAGTATGAATCACACCCTTTACATTAGGAAGATGATATGCATGGCACCCTCTGCACTGGGTATTCAGTATGGTCCTGTTTTGACCATTTCTGAGCATTTTTTAGTGGAGAACTTCTAGGAGATGATGTAATCAGCTGACCTTGTTCCTTTAGGCAGTGAAGCAACACTTTTAGGGACTTATGAGCCCTCAGTTTATGGACATTTATGATTGGGGTTGCAGTGCCCAAAAATGTCTATAACAAATACTTCCACCAGACTCGAGTTCCAATGAAGTAGATCCAATCCCTTTCACTAGATAACTATTTTTGTCTCCAAATTCGATTAAGTGAGAGGAGGCTCCTTTTGACAAGGTCTGA
Source organism: Pinus taeda (assembly GCA_000404065.3). Lineage (NCBI taxonomy): Eukaryota > Viridiplantae > Streptophyta > Pinopsida > Pinales > Pinaceae > Pinus > Pinus taeda. Next base: position 62,563 of record APFE030657771.1, read on the forward strand.
AATTAATTGCATTCTCTATTCATGTGTTTGGGAAAACCACTATCAATAACCCATACATTCTCATCCTTGAAAGTTCTAGATAAAGAAAATAAAAAACTTCCATCTATTAGTTATTTTGTTAGATTAGATATGATCTTCAATATGCTATCCTAGATATATGTAGCGAGATTCCCAAGAAAATTGAATCCTTGCTTATAAATCTTTCTGTAGTTCCAACTAAGATGTGATCTTCAGTCTCCTTCTTGCACCTTAGCTCTGATACCATGTTGGAAAATCAAGAGACTTATGTATTATAGATGATTTTCCTTAACTTGACAATTACTTGTGATATATGTTGGCCTTTTATTTCTTTTATTAGATCTTGTTTAACAATAAATTACCAAAATAATGAAGATCACATCAAGACAGAGTACACAAGATATAGGCTCCAAGTTGGGGAAAAACCCCTCCAAGGGGAAACCTAGAAAGAATGCTTCTCTTCTTATATAATCTTCTTACAATGAGACTTCCATCACCCAAACACCAAAGCCTAAGATCCTCCCCAACACCAAGTCAGTCCCCTGACAAGGTATTCTTTAAGGAAACTTCCAAACTTCGACCTACTACAACTTCATCCCAAATTTTAGGCCCTGCAATTGCACCTCATATTTTTAGCCCTGCAATTTTGACCTCTTGCATCTGGAAACAAAAAGACCTTGACTTCACACATGTGGAGAGAAACATAAGAGATGATCCCAAGAAAATTTTTACTACTTTTCTTTCTTTCTTCGTCCTTCCAACTCTTCTTCTCCTTCGATATTATAGATCGGACTTGATGATGAGTTAGTGTGCCAAATGAGGTCGATCTCCTTGTATTTATATCCTTCTTGAGGGGTTGAATAGCCCTCCCTTAGGCTAACTTGATCTTGGAGGAATAAATGTATTTTTCTTAATAAAATAAATATTTTTCTTTGCTACAATGAGTCCAAATGGGAATATAATACATGACATAAATTCTTATTTTTTCTAGAAAAACCTAGAAGCACAAAGAACATGCTTTTGACGAAGAATTGAGTATGAAACCCATGATTTACATAAAATATTTTTTTCTTTCTTTCTTTATACAAAGTATACAATGTCATGACTACAAATAGGTCATTATGAAAACCAAACCTAGTTACAATTTCCAACACATGATTCTTGAAAACTTGGAGTTTCCTTTACGCTACATATACTAGATGCAAATAGTCCCATGAGTTGGGTAAACCATTAACTGTTGTAGTCACAAGTTCCTTTTAAGAAATAATTTCATCAATTTCTTGAACTTGATCTCTTAGCTAAGAGATCCTCATGAAATATGAGGCCATAATGTAATTTTTGTCATTTTAACATCGCAAAGCCAATTCTTCAAACTCATTGCTTGACCAAGGTTGTTGACGGTGTTTAATCCCACTAGGACATCACACATCTTCTTTGAAGTGTTAATATTTGTGATATATGGAATCAAATGATCTTTGATAAAATATACAATAATACTCCTAGTTGTGATTTCATCCTTCTCATATTTTTCTTTCCCTTCATAATATCCAACACATAATTCTTTAAAAAACTGAGGTCAATCCTTGTCTTCCAAGCTTTGAAATTTGTATCTCTTTCTAAATTTTTCTACAACTTCATAGAGGAACCCATGGTTATAGATAAAAAATAAAATTGTAGATGTATGCATCTTCAAGAGTGATCTCAATGTAATTTCTTTCACGAAATCTCTGATACCATGTTGATGTTGGGTGTGGAGGTTGATTATCTTCCTAATTGTTCAGAGGTTTTTGTTTGAGTCTTGTTGGATCCTTGTTCCTAACGGGGTGCCAACACCACCCGTTTAATCACCTTCAAGGGGGTCCAAGGGGGGGGGGGGGTGTGGTGTGATTACTTTTATGAGCCCCCTTTGGCAGGGGTTTAGGGGAAGCGCCCCCAAAGCTAAAAGTATATGAAAATTTTCCTTGTAAAATATCATAATTTTGTAGTCAATCCAGTCCATTCATTAGGTAGATGATTTGACGGCAGAAGTTATGTTAATTTAGGGGGTCTTTCCCTAGAAGGAAACCCTCGTTTTATATGAAGTAATTTTATTGTGGTTGTGTATTATTATTCTAAGCGAGAGAGAGAGACGATGTTGTGTGAGAGCGAAGAGGAAATTACAGTGGATTTGTTATAGGCTGTATCTCTTCATTTTGTTGGATAATATAAAATGAAGGACTGGTTGTTTCTCTGTGCATGTAGCCCAAATTGGGTGAACCACATATATCTGTGTCTCTCTTGTTTTATGTGTTTCTGTATTTTTGTTTCCACAATATTTTGTGTATTTCATTTCTCCACTAATTGATATCTAACAATTGTTTTTACAAGTCCAATAGATACAAGCACTAATTTGAAAGAAACTGATAATTACTTCTAATGATGCATACATTATTTTAGAACTTTTATTTTATCATTAAGCAATTACACTTCAAAAATTGAACCATAAATGCACAAGGATAGCAGAGATCACAATGCACAAAGATAACACAATATTTATCCTTGGAAAACCCACTTAGGGGAAAAACCTAAAAACCTTTTCCTGAGAGAAATTCTTGAATTCAACAAGAGATAAACCTAATTATGTTAGTTAAATATGATGGTCGAATTGAAAAACAATACAATGGCTAAACCTGGTCAAACTTCCCTCTTGCCAAGTCCCTAACATTCACAAAATTTCAGCCTTTTCTTATCTTCCTAGCCAGAAATTCAACCTCCCAGAAAATGCCAAAAAACTCAACCTGGTGCCTAGAATACCCAACCCAGAATATATTGCCGAGAAGTTTAACTAGCTGCCCAAAATGTACCTAGAAACTCACGCGTGTGAAGTTATAGGAGGAGAGAGAATCAAATATAAAATTCAAGGAGAGATAGAAAATATCCTTGAGATGTATTCATCCAATTTCTTCACCTTCTTCTTATTTTCCTTTGCTCAGATGCCTAGAAGATATATTGTCTTATGAGATATCAAATTGTGCCTTGTGGAGAAGGTCGAATGCTCTATATATAGTGTTCTTTCTATTCCAATGGGTGTGTCTCTTCACTGAAGCCGACTTCAACTAAGGGAGAGCCGATTTGACAAGTTTGGAGCCAAAAATTCAAAAATCAAAAATCAAAATTTTCTCTTTTAAATTTGACATGAAGAATATATCTTTTATAAATTCTTTCAAGAGATAAACAATGAAAATGACATGAAGAACATGTCTCACTAATTCATTAAGCATTACAAGGGATAAAATATAAATTATGAACATCAAACATAGCTACAAAATTCTACAAATATTAGAAAAAATATATATTCACTAAATATAAAAACTCTTTTTCTAATAGAATAAATACTATATAAATATTATTTGAAAAAAAAAATTGAGAAAACTCTATTATCAAAATTTCAAAGATATTTCTTTTTTGTAATTTCAAATTTCACTAACTTTAGCTATAAGTGCTAGTTGAATATCCTATCCAGATCTACTTTGACATGATCTAATACAATAGAAATAAGTTGTATATGTTATTGTGCATATGGATTTCCATTATCCCCTTTAGAAACATCATGATGTATGTGTATTGACAATGTGTGTAGAAACTAACTCATAGCAATGGATTCCATGGAATGATTGTCTATTATGATGATGGACCACTGATGGAGAAGCATATATTTTAAGATCTACCACTAATGAAAAAGCATTTTATGATCTATTTCATAGTTCCATCCATGAAAAGAATTATATATATACCAATTCATGGTAGCACCACCTACAAGTTTTTCATACAACAAATTTCACATTGATGCTCAGAGGTGAGAATTGAGAACCTTGATGTTACTCCTCATGTGTGTTTGCTTGTCTCACTATTGTTTATATATGTGCTTCATATTTGGGCTAACAATTTCTTCAATTCATATAAGCACTCTCGATGGTAAGCAGTTAAATGCAAGTTAAACACTCGCACCACCCAAACCACATCATTATTAGCATCACTCTATCACCTTCCACATAATAAAACACCTCCCTTGACACTCCATACTCCTATTCTTGTTGATTTTCATGCCAGAACTTTTCCCTACCTCTTCTTGATTCCATCTCAATAATAACACTCGAAGAAGAAAAGCACACCCATAACATATTGTCAAAATGAAGTTCATAATAACTTCACATGTACTCCTCCTCACTGAGACCTCCATTGTCTAATCCCCCCCACCCCCCACTAAAAGACGTCGAATGGATGAATTGGATCTGTGCCTACAAGGAGGAATTATCCTAATCTTACCATGAATCCATCTATGAATATAAATAAAACATATGAAGATGTGATACAAATTTACGAGATTTTTTTTCTCATTGTGCCAATGCTAGTGGGGAAAAAACCAAGGCTTTTGCATGATGTGACCAAAAGAAAAAAGTGGAATTTTACATGTCTCTCTCTCTCACCTGAATACCTACTCATAGTGGGAGAAGAAAACACATGGGATGGAAAGTTGACATGATTCTTAATGCAGGTTTTGAGTAGACCTACCAACTACAAATTTAGACCACCTATGTAATAGAATTGATTAATGAATTTGACTTTTTCTAAATGAGGTATGGTTGGAATCCTCGAAACAAAATTTTAAAATAAATTGACATCGATAGTTAGTTAATAATTTCTCTTTTTAAATACAAGTATCTTAGAATTTTGGGAAACAAATTAAATTTAAAATAGATTTAAATCCAATCAATTGAATCATACGTGGAAATCAACCAAAAGTGATGCCATGTCAATGACATCAATAATTTTATTAAAAACACACTACTACTTCAAGGAATTAAATATTCATAAAAAATTATTTTTGAAATTTCATTTAATTATTATTAATTTATTTTTAAAATGCATTTTTAATTAAAAATAAATAATTAAAATAAATTTGCAGGTTGGGCTAGACAGACATTGTTTAATTAAAAACAAATTAGTAAAATTTGTGAGAGAACCCCTTAATCATCCCTATCTACCAAAACCTCAAACTCCTCGCACTCCTTCATCTTCTCCTCGCTTAACACATCTACATCTCTACTTCTCATATTCTTACAATATATGGGAGGAGGCTTGGGCATGAACTCAAAACCTTCAATCTCAATATATATGCACATCTCCTTTACCATAAAGAATATATCATAGCAAGTGAAAGCCCAATGTTGCAATTCGGGCCCTCATTGTGCTCACAATAAGTTTGTATTGGAGTTGTCTATAATGCGACTTTTTGGAGATTCCGGTGACGGAATCTGGCGGAAGAAATGAGGTTAAATCTTGATTTTTAGCAGTTAAAATGGTTTTTTAACTGCATATTTGGATTCAGCACCCTGGAAAACCCCTAGGAGCCATTGATTGTGCAGAAACTAGCTATCAAACTTGGGATTCCAATGAATTGCTGCGGGATTTTGACCGGAAAAATCCGCCGGAAAAACTTTCAAAAAGTCGCGTTATAGACTACTGCGTTTGTATTTGTGACTTCCTTTTGATCCAACATGGGCTCCAAAAGGAAACATACCATACCATGATAAAAGAAATTATTAGTCCATTTTCTTCCTCGAACTATGAGTCAGGCTAGAGCTGACAAAATCCTCATAAACCTAAGCATTTGTTCAAAATGCCACGAAGTTAAAAACGAATTGATGGAAGAAAATAAAATGATGGATCTTAATCACTAGTTTGAATAGTGTTTGCACAACCCAACTCCACAAAGAGATACCTTCCGTGTAAATATCTTTCAAAACGGAAAAGAAGATTCGAGGAAGGTTGATACGTCACCAAGGTATTTATAATAGGAATAATTTTCACACTTATCAACCACCATGTAGGTATTAGATTTTTTTTTGTTTCCTCGTAAAATTAAGAATAAAGAAGAAAATGAAAGTGAGTTGAGTAAGGTGTTACTTAAATTGTATTAAAATGAAGGTGTAATTTAACAATGTGAATTTTAGAAAAAAATTCAAAATAAGAACTTATTGTTGAAATTGTAATATTTTATTATTTAGAGTGTATTAAAACAATGGTATAATTTAATGAGGCCATTTTTTCATTTTATATATATATGAGATTGTATTTTTTTTATTATTTAAATTTTATTTTTAATGTAAAATTAAATTTAATGTCTAAAAATTTTTAAAATAATTTTTTTTATATAAAATTAAATATTTTTTTCAATTTCTCATAAAATTTTAAATTATGCAATATTGTAATAGATTAAAAATATCTATTCCCTTTAATTTATTCAATTAACTATTACAAAAATTAATAGTAAATATTAAATTGGATGTTTTTTAAGCATCTTGGTTTATCTAAGGTGCCCCTACGATCACTTAACATATTGGAAATGTTTTGGTTCAATGGATGTTGCAAACGCCATGTTAAACTTTATTTCATCATCAACTATCCAGGTCCCACTTACTTCACACATGTTTTTAAATTTTCCAAATGTCTACCACATGGGGAATGCATCACAACAACATGCAAGCTCCAACTCCATAATAACAAACAAACCCCAAGGATCCTAATCCTCTCTCTCTCATTTGAGGGATGTTCAAATAGTTTTCTCAACTTGTTGCATACAATTTCAAACATATCATGATCAATTTTCCACCCATGATCAACTTCGTAGTAATAGAAATTCAATTCTTTTGAGGTCTTCCATTATTTCCATACAAATATTGAGGCGAGTAGGGAAATGAACCCTTCCTCTTCTAGGTTCCATGCACATATTTTGTTTCAAATTTTAATCAAAGCTCGAAATCTCTTACACATGGATTGGATTCAACGAAAATACCAAAACCATTTTCTTCCACAAGGTATCCATTGTGATTATCAGTAGTTTTGTCATCTTTCCCATTAGAAATTTGAATTATCAAGGGAAGTATGATGGTTGAGCAGTTCCACTTGCAGTCACAACAGATCGAGAAAGTGCCACCAAATTCACTTAGGCTTAATCGTAGTAAGGGTTTTGCATATTTGATTTGTTTAACATTCAATTTTTAATGTATGTATGTCTTTTTTATTGTAGAAAGTGTTTTTGTCCTGTTTAGAAGGAGAATTAGAGGAGCGATGGAAGTTATTAGCTAAGAAAAATAACCCAAAAGAAAAATTACCTCATTCAAAAGAGATTGAACATGGAAAAAATAATATAAGAAACACTATTTGTCATCATATAGAAAGAGGAAATGGAGATAAATGTTGATATCCCAGCTATTAGAAAAATGATAAGTTTTCTCTATAATGTCCTGCTCTAAATCTAGAAGAAGTTGACATGTATTATGCTACAGATTTGGTTAGATATATTAATGATATAATTCATTGTAGGTAGCAAAATCATTACCTGAGGCGACCACATCCAGTCTAGGTCTAAGAAAAGCCACCATGAACAAAGTGAGGATGTGGAAGATAAATTCATTTTGTCCAAGCTTAACGATTATGTAAAGGGTATTGGGGATGGCCACTAGAATTGGATCCAATAAAAGGTTTTGGTAGAGGTTAGTATGTACAACCCTTTTGAGCTGCATGGTTCTCTTGGGAATCAAACCAAACAACTAGTTAATGGATAAATCATAGTTTGTGAGCTTCGTAAGATTTCCTAAAGTCTCTAGAATTTCTCCAACAAGGTTGTAGCTTGACAACCACAGATGTTGTATATTTTTCAGATTTCCTAGGTTAGAAGGTATGGTTCCGATGAGAAAATTATAGACCAAGTTAAACAATAAAAGATTCAAAAGATTACCTAAAAAGGATGGAATCATAGCATTGGGAAAATTGGAGAAGATGTTTATGACTTGTAAATCTGGTAGTTGGTAGAAGGCGGTGGGAACTAGAACACTAAAGTTATCTTCGGAGAGATCTAGATGCATGAGTCTTAGGAGCTTGGAGATGAAGTGAAGAAGTTGGCTGACAATGATATTTTGTGATAAATCCAAATACTAGAGGTTATAAAATCTTCCCAAGTCCAGAGGAATCAAACCATTGATGTAATCGCTAGGGCCACATGCCATTTTTTAATGAGAGAGAGGCAAATGAAAATAATGGTCTGTGATTGGTTGGGATGAACAATGTCTACCAAACCCAACCCTGTAGAGAGACACGTTTGGATTAATTATTGTTCCCTTTGAATATCTTCCTAATTCATATTTTAGCAAATATGCACATATCACCATTATATTAGATATCATATCAAATTTGCATTAGAAAATTTCACTACATTAGAAATCTTATCACCATTGGCCTCGCCAAATATTTTTCTATAAAACATAAGAATATAGAACATTATAAATTTAGAATATTAAAATCTGTGTTATCACATAAATATAATAATTACTTTACCATTTCACATTTCAAATAATTGTGCACAATTATACTATGCGTGCGCGTGCACACACAAGCTTTCCCCTATGAGAATAAAATAATTACCTTTCCTTATCACGAATAAGGGAAAGCTCTATACCTAAATTTAACTTTCTAAAGCTATAATTGAAAAGCATTTCACAATGATTCCACCACCTAAATTTCACCAAGGTATTTATGTTCCTTTCTAGGTGAATTGGAACTCAATTCCATGAAGGTACCTTTTTCAAAAAGTAGGTTGGAAATGTTTCGTTAAACGATTGCGAACAATTGTAATTTTTCTCGTTTTGCCTATCAATAGTAGCACAATAAAGCCCAAAGCTGGAACCTCGACTTGATACAACTTTTTAATGTCCCCTCTCTTTTGTTGGGCAACATTATCACATATATACATAAAAATCCCAAGTGAAACTTAGTGAACCGAAAACCCTCTCAGATCTAACACTCGAATGCAATGCAAATGCGAAATGTTTGGTATACCATTTATCACATAAATAAAAATAAATAAATAAATTATATATATATATATATATATATATATTATATATAAATGGTTTTATTAGTTTACATTGAAATTATTCAACAATGTAATTATCACATTAAATTGTAAAAATGCATGCTAATAAATTTCATAGTGGAAATTAATTAACGAGTAATTACACATAATTAGTAATGAGCACTGCACATAAAATTAGACACTTATCTTACATAAAAGTGGCAAGTAACTGCAGGCTCTCTATGTTCCACCTAGCAATAGACCTCGTGGTTCATCAATATCAACCACGGGTCTGGGCTACAACTTCATAGGCAACAAAAGAACTGATAAATAACCAAAATAACATGTTCATAGCCAGGGCATCAGCCCCACAACCGTGAATTCAACCTATATGCTCTACTTCACCTATACTTGTGCCTAGATGGTGCCTTACATCCAACTAGGGATTTATCAACAACGCACTTCCAATTCCCCCGTACCTGTAACCCAATGACGCCTTATAGCTAGCCAAGAAGTTCTCAACAATAGGCTTCCAATTCCGCTGTACCTGCACCCCAATGGTGTCTTACAACCAGCCAATAAGTTCTCAACAATAGGCTTTTAATTTTCACTATACTTGTGCTCCAATAACGCCTTACAACCAACCATGAATTTCTCAACATGTAATGGAATGATGGTTCGTGAAAAAGAATGGTAATGATAGTGAAAAATGATGGATGTTAATGAAAATTGATGGTTGTACTTCCCCCTAAATGATTAATGGTCCCCTATGGATTTTATAAGGAATGGTCCCTTAATCCAAGTGGATATTGGTGGCCACCTGCTTATTCCACTTGGACCCCCACCATTATTTCTTTGAGTTTCCTTAATTGTAGCACAATTTATATTCTTGCTATTTTTTTAGGTACTGAAATTTCAGAGCCATTTTGAGGCCCTATACAACATTATTTTGGAAAAGGGGCAAACCCATAACTTATAGTGGGGGTTTGCAGTTGAAAGTTGTATTCTTCGGATAGATATTTCTAACAAGGTTTGACATGCGTCAAATCAGGATTGTACGTCAAAGTTATGGCCCTAGGAAGTTGATGTACCAATTTACCCCAATGGGGCCCACAGACTTTTGGCGCTTCATCTCCTACGGTTAGTTTTTTGGATGTTTAGGGTTTTGCATTGTTTCTCAATAATAAATAGGCCTCTTAGCCTCATTGTAATAAAGTTCAAAAGGCATGTATCTTCCACATATATTCTCAGAGATTAGCTACCATCACCTGAGATAGTTTATTTCCATTCTGCATGCAAAGAATTTTCAGTACTTTGTTATTAATGGATTGAAGTTATGTTTTTATTGTATCTCTGTGCTTATTTTTATATTTGTATTTCATTTCATTTCTTCATCAAATTTGGACTAGTGGTATCATAGTGGTCTACTCTTTCTTTGTTTCTTTGTGCATGTACCTAATGAGGTCGGGGTATAAGGAGTTGGGACTTGAACTGGTTGAGCCTTTGTAAGACTGTCCTCATCGACACTTACAACCCCCTATGGCAGAAGAAAAGAAAGACAAGGGAGCAGGAGACCCTATAAAATTGTTGCTCGAAGAATCCCTTGAGTGGTAAAGGAACGAGATGATGGAAAACTTTGTGGAGATCCTTTAACATATGCCCACTAACAACACATATTCATCCAACAGTCACTTTAGAGGCGTCACCCCCTTCATGGTAGAAGTGAACTTCGATATTCGTATATTCGAAGGTCAAATAGATGTAGATGTTGTAGATCAATTGTTGAATCTGTTGGAAGGTTATTTTTCAGTCCATTTTTTCTCTGATAGGGAGAAGATTACTTTTGCACTGCTTAAGGCTGCCCGCCATGTCAAGGAATGGTGGGAGACTTACTATGAGAAAAGAATCGAGGAACCCTTTCTGTTTACAGCCGCCCCCTCTTGGAACGCTTTTCGAGATGTTGTTAAGGAATAATATTACCTTGTGGGGAGCTATGAGGAATAATACATACAGTGGACCATAGTACAATAGTAAAGGGACCAATATGTGCATGAGTTCACAAACATTTTTCATATTCTATGCAAAAAGTTGGGTATTAAAGACTTCGAGTGACATCTAGTGCTCAAGTACCAAAATTGTCCGCCTAAATACATTCAAGAAGAAATGGAGTTCCTATACATCTCCTCGCTTGGTGCAACATACCGATATGTTGCCAAGATTGAACAAAAATTTAAGCAAAAGAAGCATGACTTTGGATCTGTGAATCAGAAGCAGGGCAAGAGTGTCCCCAAACCATAGAACAAAGGATAAAGCCAAAGTGTAGCAACCTAGGACTACCCATTGAATCTGCAAGAAATCAATGGAGCCACAAAGATGAATAAGGAGATGGGAAAGTGGTGTAAGCTCCATAAGAGCCCCACTCATAGCACAAATGAGTGTCGCTCCAAGCAGTCATAGGTGGCTAAGCTAGAACTTGACAAGGGGAAGTAGATTATTAATTTAGAACCCAATGCCACCATTTCCACCACCAAGGTCTAGAATATTGAACCCAAAGATATAGAGGAGGGGGATCATCCCCTCCACTCACAAATGTGGGTGAAGGGTTCTCTATTGTAGTTCATTGTCGACAATAGGAGCCAAAAGAACCTCATTTTAGTAGAACATCATGAAGCGGTTGAGCCTACTAATCACACCACACCCACAACCAAACACCATCAGGTGACTTCACCAAGGACGAGATCTTCATGTCAACCAATAGTTACGCCTTCCCTAGAGGATCAATCCCTTCACATATGAGGTATTGTGTGATGTTTTTCCTCTTGAAGTTTGTGATGTGTGATTAGGCCAACCATACTTATGGAAGTGTCATGTCGTGTATGAGTCTAGGCCTCACACTATTATTATTACTTTGGATAGTAAGTTATAAAGGATACCGAAGATAGGCCCGCAAATCATCATCTATTTGAACACTACCAAGAAATATAGTAAGATCATCTCCCAGACTGAGAAATTTGTTTTCTTCCTGATTCACTCTCAAATAAAGGAGAAGATAGTGGCCACATCCATGGCCCCAGGAAGGGTTCCCCCACGCAGTAGAAGTAGGTGGATAAGGTCTTGGAAGAATTTAGGGACATATTCTCGTCAGCCATAGGGGTATATTTGCACTATTAGGTCAAGAATTTGATCGCTCTAACTCCCATGGCACCTCTACCCAATGGGCCGATATACCACCGTTCCATTCTAGAAAATGAAGAATCAAGAGGTAAATCTTGGAATTGCTGCAAAAAGGGCAAATCCAACCAAGTTCCTCACTTTATGGGAGCCCAATTGTACTTGTACAAAATAAACGATCCGGATTTAAGCAGGAACACAAGAAATTACAGATATAGCCATAAATACAAAGATACAGTAGAAATAATACTTCATTTCATTAATATCAAATACTAAAATATGCTAACAAACAGAATGGAAATAAGACTAGCTTGAACAATGGTAGCTTATCTCTGAGAAGAGATGTGGCAGCTACATGCCTCTAAACTATGTTACAATGAGGCTCAAAGGCATATTTATTGTTGAAAAATAATGGAAAACCCTAAACATCCAAAAACCTAACACTAGGAGATGAAGCACCAAACTATAGGCCCCGTTTGGGTAAATTGGTACATCAATTTCCTGGGGTCATAACTTTGGCATACGATCTTTGTTTGATGCGCACAATACCTCGTTAGAAAGATCTATCAGAGGACTACAACTTTTGAGTGAGAAACACTAAGTTAAAAACCTTGTTGCTCCTATTTTTCCCAAAAGAAAAAAAAGTCGTTTAGGGCCTCAAAACGGCTCCGAAAGTTTAGGACCCAAAAAACTGCCAAAAATAATAAATTGTGCTACAAATAAATAAACTGAAAGAAACAATGATGGTGGTCCTAATGGAATAGGCAGGTGGCCACCAATAGCCACCTAGATCATTCCACCCCCTTATGAATCAATGGTCACTATTGCATTGAGTTCCTCCATGAGATGAGGAAACTTCTATTGAACTTGGTCCTTGGTGAGCCACTTGCCCTAGTGAAGGAGTTGGCCTGCTTTGAAAACTCGATATAGTTGGATCCTTTACTGTCGAGTGTTCTTGATATGCGTGTCCATGATTTGATCAGTTGTGTCTTGTTCCATGCAATATGGATTTAACTCTGTAGGTGTGAGATGTTTTGTAATGTTTGATGTGTCTAGCAATGGTGGGAAGTATGGTCGAAGGTGGTCCACATTGAACACTAGGTGCAGACCAAGGAATGGGGGAATGCTAAGCTCAAATGCATTGTGTCCCACAACCTTGGTAATGGTGTAAGGACCATATCGGAGTGGTTTGAGTTTCCGATGGGCTCCGGTAAGGCGTTCCTTTTGCAAATGCAACCAGACTTTATCACCCACCTGAAAGTTGTGTGGCACCTGATGTTAATCATGTCGCTACTTGTACTTGGCATTTGATTTCTCCAGAATGTCATGGACCTGCTGGTGGATATGTTGGATGTGCTCAATGAAGTTGTTTGACTTATCAGTTTTGAACAGGGCATGAATCGAATCTACTTGAGTAGCTACAAATTTCATGACCACATTAATGGGACATAGTGGCTAGAATCCCAGGCCCACCTAAAAAGGGTTGTGGCCAGTCGAGCTGTGGAGAGCCCAGTTATAATTGAGCTAGACATAAGGGAGGCTCTCATCCCATGTGCATGGATGCTTTGAGTTGTACATGTTCAGAATGTGTATGATCATCCTATTGATGACCTTGATTTGGCCATTAGTGTGGGGATAGAAAGATGTGGACTTAGTGAGCTTAGTGTCTAGCATTGACTAGAGACTAAACCAAAATGTACTAAGAAACCTGCTGTCTTGATCTGAGATGATAGATTGTGGGATCCCAAAGTGTACCCACACTTGTTCAAAGAATATTTTAGCAGTGGTTTCCGCTGTGATATTCTTCTAGCAGGCCACCATAATGGCCATCTTCGAGAATCTGTTGACGGCCACAAAAACATAGTCGTTGACATGCTTAGTAGAAGGAAGGCTCGAAATGTAATCCATGGAGATGGATTCCCAAGGTCGATTAGGGGTAGGAAGCGGAGTATAGAGGCCTTGATTCTTGATGGTTAGTTTAGCAATGGCGCATGCAGTGCAAAATCTGATGTACTTCCTGACATCCTATCAAAGATTCGACCAATAGAAATACTTATGCAGTACTACCACTGTTTTCTCCATCCCAAAATGCCTAGAGGCTCGACTGTAGTGTGCTTCCCAAATCATCTTGGCACACTCACTTGAAGAAACACAAAGGTGTCCCAGGTGGCATAATAGGGCATCTTAGAGGTTAAAATCTGGAACTTGCTGACCCTCCAAGAGCGTCTCGTATGTGTGGCCAAATTCTGGGTCGCTTTTGTAGAGAAGTGGCCAATCAGAATTCTCGTGCCCACAAGAGTTGAGCACGGTGGTTAATGCCATGATCGGTGGTTGAATGAGGCAATCTGCAACATTATTGTTGATGCCCTTCTTATACTTGATATTCAAATGGAATTATTGCAGGTATGTGCACCACTTCTGATGGCAATCATTCTGCAATTTCACTTGCGTTTGTATGAACTACAAGGGCTGGTGGTCTATGTGGATGATCATTTTCTTCCCCGAAATGTAATGCTTCCATTGTCGATAGGTTTTCATAATGGAATACATCTCTTTGTCATAAGTGGGATACTTCTGGACTGTGTTTGAAAGTGTTTCATTGTGATATGCCACTGGACGCCCTTGTTGAGTAAGGACTGCCCCAATAGCATAGCTAGAGGCACTTGTCTCGATCTCAAATGGTTGTTGCAAGTCTGGTAATGTGAGCACTGGTGTAGAGAAAAGGCGATGTTTCAACTCTCTGAATGCCTTCTATTGAGATTCAGACCAAAAGAATTTTGCTTTCAATCCTCCCTTGGTGACTTGACTCAAGGGCCAAGTGATATGAGAGAATCCCAACATGAACCTGCAGTAGAAATTGGCAAGACCCAGAAAGATGCAGAACTCTGTCAGAGTGGTTGGAGCTGACCAATCTCGAATGACTTGGATCTTGGTTGGATCCACATGCACCCCCCGTTCATTAATAATGTATCCCAAATACTGAACCTGGGTCATGCCAAAAGTGAATTTCTCCAAATTGGCACATAGCTTGTGTTGTTGCAGTGTTTGGAGAATCTGTCAGATGTGGTGGAGGTCCTCTTCCCAACTCTGGTTGAAGATCAGGATGTCATCCAAGTATACCACTACAAATGAGTTGGTGAATGACTACAAGATGTCATCCATCAGCCTCATGAAGATTGCAGGAGCATTCGCCAACCTGAAAGGTATAACCAAACATTCAAAAAGGCCCTCCTTGGCTTTTAAGGCAGTCTTCCACACATCAGAGTGTTCAATTGGTACCTGGTGATATCTTGATTTCAAGTCGATATTCCTAAAAAAAATTCCCCCTTCAGTTGTTCCGGAAGGTCATCAATTCATGGGATCGGGTACCTATTCCGGGAAGTGATCTCACTCAGCACCCAATAGTTAATACAGAGTCTCCAAGTCCCATCGTTCTTCTATACTAACACAATCAGGCTACCACAGGGCAATGAACTTGGCTGAATGTGACCTTTCTGTAGCCACTCCTAAATCTGCCTCTTGATTTCGTCGTTCTCCGAAACAGAGCGCCGATAGATTAGTACATTGGGTAGCGACGCACTTGGCGTCAGATCGATGGAGTGCTTGACCTGACAATGCAGAGGCACCCCTGCGGGGGAGGTGAATATGTCCTCGTACTCCTCCACGAACTCATCCATTTGTTGTTGTCGTGCAGAGGGGCCCTGTCTAGAGGTCGTGGCCACCATCTTCTTCTTTCCCTGAGGGCGAATCATCAGGAAAACAAATTTCCTTGTTTTGGAATGAGCTTAATACATTGTTTTGTAATAACCAAAGAGATGGTGGTAAGCAGTGCTACCTTCGGTATCCTGTACAACTTATTTCCCAAAGTAACAATAACAACACGAGGCCTTGACTGCTTCCATAAGTATGGTTGGCCTAATAATACATCACAAACGTCAAGGGGAGAAACGTCACATAATACCTCATCCATGAAGGGCTTGACGCTATATGGAAGGCCACACTGCTGGCTCACGTGAAGATCTCTTCCTTGGTGAAGCCACTCGATGGTGTATGGTTGTGGATGTGTTGTGGTCGGTATGCCCAACCACTTCACAACCTCTATCAAAATTAGGTTCTTTTGGATCTTGCTGTCGACATTGAACTATAGCGGGGAACCCGTTACCCACATCTGGGAGTGGAAGAGGTGCTCCTCCTCCTCTGGATCTTCGAGTTCCTCCTTTTGGATCTTTGTGGTGGCAACAGTGGCGTTGGGCTCCACATCGATAATCTGCTTCCCTTTTTCATTCCCCTTGTTAGGTTCTGACTCAAAATCGGAACATACATCTAATTTCGAAGCTTTTAGCTAGAACACCAGTGACTGCTTGGCCCGACACTCACTTGTGTTGTGAGTGGAGCTCTTATGGAACTCATAACACTTTCCTGTGTCCTTCGGCTTCGCAGTGTTGTTCTTTGCTTGCAGCTTTGGTGGGTTATCTTAGGCCACCCCACCTTGGATTTGTCCTTTCTTCTACGGTTTGGGGGGACCTTTCCCTTGCTTCAGATTCACAGATCCAAAGGCTTGCTTCTTATGCTTAAGCTTTTTCTCGATCTTGATGACATATCGGTATGCCATGTCGAGCGAGGAGATGTCCAGGAACTCCATCTTGTCTTGGATGTACCTGTGTAGGCAGCCATGATACTTTAGAGCCAAATGCTTCTCAGAATCCTTGATACCCAACTTTGTGCGAAGGGTATGAAAAACATTGGTAAACTCTGGCACAACTTGGTCCCTTTCCTGTCGCAGCATTGTCCACTTGATGTATTTATCCTCATAGTTCCCGAAACGGCAGCACTGCTCCTTGATGGCATCTCGAAACGAGTTCCAAGTGGGTGCGACTGAAAATAGTGAGTTTGTACTTTCATACTTATGCTCACAGTAGGTTTCCCATTATTCCTTCACATGGGGGAATACTTTGAGAAGTGAAAAAGTGATATTTTCCCAGCTGGAAAAATCATGAATGGAAACATATCCTTCTAGCAGATTTAACCATTTATCTACAATGTCTACATCTATTTGACCCTTAGATATGGGAATGTCAAAGTTAACTTGTACCTCAAAGGGTGTAGCGCTTCCAGAGTAGCTGCCGGAAGTAGATGCATTGCCCTTGCATAGTCTCCCTTGCATAGCCGCTGAAGGACCTAGGTAAAGTTGTCCATCATTGCATTCCTTTGTTGCTTGAGCGATTCTTCAAGCAAGATTTTGATAGGATCTCCTAACCCTTAATCTTTCTTTTCATCCACCATGGGAGGCCGTTGGGATTTGTGAGGCTGATCTTGCAAAGGTTCAACCAGTTCAAGCCCCAACACCTTATATCTTGACCTCGTTGGGGACATGCAAAAAAAAATAGAGAAAGAGCAGACCACTCTAATACCACTGATCTGGATTTAAGCAGGAACACAACAAATTACAGATATAACCACAAATACAAAGATGAAGTAGAAATAACACTTCATTTCATTAATATCAAATAATGAAATATGCTTACAGACAATGGAAATAAGACTAACTCGAGTGATGGTAGCTTATCTTTGAGAAGAGATGTGGCAGCTACATGCCTTTGAACTGTGTTATAATGAGGCTCAAAGGCCTATTTATTGTTGAGAAATAATGGAAAACCTTAAACATCCAAAAAACTAACCCTAGGAGATGAAGCGCCAAACTATGGGCCTCGTTTGGGTAAATTGGTACATCAACTTCCCGGGGTCGTAACTTTGGCATACAATTTATTTTTGATGCGCACAATACCTTGTTAGAAATATCTATCCGAGGACTACAAGTTTTGAGTGAGCAACATCAATTTATATCCCATGTTGCTCCCGGTCTTCCGAAAAAATGTCGTTTAGGGCCTCAAAATGGCTCTGGAAGTTTAGGACTTGGAAAACTAATAAAAATAGTAAATTATGCTACAAATAAGGAAACTGAAAAACTGAAAGAAACAATGGTGGGGGGTCCAAGTGGAATAGGCAGGTGGCCACCAATATCCACCTGGATCAATAAATATGGAACCTAGGGACTTTGCATTGATTATTGGGAACTAAATAAAATCATTGTTAGGAACATGTATCTAATCCCACAGATTGATGGCCTTCGTCACCAACTTAATGGGGCCAACTATTTAAGTAAGATCAACTTGAAGTCTAGCTATCACCAGGCGCCAATAGGTCCCACATATGTATGGAAGATCGCCTTCAAATCCAAAGAGGGTTTTATCGAGTGGTTGGTCATGCCTTTCGGGTTAACAAATGCCCCTACAACTTTTATGAGGCTGATGGATGACATATTGTGGCCCTTTCCTAACTTGTTCATGGTTGTATATCTGCGCGACATCCTCGTCTTTAGCAAGTGTTGGGAAAAGCACCTACAAAACATTCGACAAGTCCTTCAAACTGATACAGGTGGATGTTGGTGGCCACCCACCTATCCCATTTGGGCCCCTGCAACTGTCTCTTTCAGTCTTTTAGTTTCCGTAATTCTGGCACAATTTACTATTTTTAGCAGTTTTTTTGGGTCCTGAACTTCCGGAGTTGTTTTGAGGCCCTAAACAACATTTTTTGGGTATTCTAGGGGCAACATGGGTCCATGGACCCATGTTGCCCTTCCCAAAGTGGTAGTGCTCGGATAGATCTTTCTAACGAGCTATTGTACGCATCAAACGGAGATCGTATGCCAAAGTTATGACCTTGGGAAATTGATGTACCAATTTACCCAAACGGGCCCACAATTTGGCGTTTCATATTCTAGGGTTAGGTTTTGGGATGTGAAGGGTTTTCCAATAAATAGGCCTTCGAGCTTCATTGTAACATAGTTCAGAGGCATGTAGCCACCACATCTCTTCTCAAAGATAAGCTACCATCACCCTAGCTGCTTTATTTCCATTACTGTTTGTAAGCATATTTCAGTATTTTACATTAATGAAATGAAGTATTATTTCCGCTGCATATCTGTGTTTATGGTTATCTCTGTAATTTGTTGCATTCCTATTTAAGTCCGGATCAATGGTATCAGAGCGGTCTTCTTTTTCTTTTTTTTTCTTTGCATGTCCCCGACGAGGTCGGGATATAAGGAGTTAGGGCTTGAACTAGTCGAATCTTTGCAAGACCAGCCTCGCAAATCTCGATGGCCTCCCATGGCAGATGAGAAGAAAGACGAGGGGGCATGAGATCCTATCAAAATCTTGCTCGAAGAAGCCCTCAAACAACAAAGGAATGCAATGATGGACAATTTTGCGCAGATCCTTCAGCAGCTACCCAGAGGCGACGCATCGGCTTCCAACAACAACTCTGGAAATGCCACACCCTTCAAGGTACAAGTTAATTTTGAAATCCCCATCTTTGAGGGTCAAATAGACATAGATGTTGTAGACAAATGGTTAAATCTACTAGAAGGGTATTCTTCTATTCATGAATTTTCGAGTCGGGAAAAGATTGTTTTCGCTCTTCTCAAAGCAGCCCTCCACGTCAAGGACTGGTGGGAAATCTACTGCGAGCAGAAGGATGAAAGTACAAGCTCACTACTTTCAGCCACACCCACTTGGGATTCATTCCGGGATGCCATCAAGGAGCAGTACTACCCTGCCAAAAGCTATGAGGACAAATACATCAAATGGACCACACTGCGGCAGGGAAGGGACCATGATGTGCCAGAGTTCATAAACATTTTTCATACCCTTCGTACACAGTTGGGTATCAAAGATTCTGAGCTGCATCTGGTACTCAAATACCGTGGCTGCCTACGAAGATACATCCAGGAAGAGATGGCATTCCTGAACATCTCCTCGCTCGGCACAACATACCGTTACGTTGTCAAAATCGAGCAAAAGTTCAAACAGAAGAAGCGAGACTTTGGATCTACAAATCCAAAGCCCAAAGGACAAAGCCAAGGCGGGGTGACCAAAGACAACCCCTCGAAGCCACAAGAAAAGAACAACACCATGAAGCCGAAGAAGGACACAGGAAAGTGGTGTGAGTTCCACAAGAGTCCCACTCATAACAAAAGTGAGTGTCGGACCAAGCAGTCGCTAGTGGCCGAGTTGAAGGTTTCCGAATTAGATGCATGTTCCGACCCTGAGCCAGAACCCGACAAGGGGAATGGCAAAGGGAAGCAAATCATTGATGCGGATCTCAATGCCACTGTTGCCATTGCCAAGATCTAGAAAAATGAGCCCGAAGATCTAGAGGAGGGGGAACATCTTTTCCACTCACAGATGTGGGTGAAGGGTTCACCACTGCAATTCATTTTCGACAGTGGCAGCCAAAAGAACCTCATTTCAGCAGAGGTTGTGAAGCAGTTGGGCCTATCGACTACACCACACCCGTAGTCGTACAGTATCGGGTGACTTCATGAAGGACGAGATCTCAGAGTTCGCCAGCAGTGTCACCTTCCCTACAACATCAAGCCCTTCATAGATGAGGTATTGTGTGATATTACACCTTTGGATGTTTGTGATGTACTATTAGGCCAACCATACTTGTGGAGGCAACATGCTGTGTATGAGTCAAGGCCTCACGCTGTCATCATTTCTTTGGGTGATTCATTATACAGGATACCGGACGTAGCCCCACCTTCTGCCACCTCTTTGATCACTGCGAAGAAAGGCAACAAGCTCATCTCATAGACTAGGAAATTTATTTTCTGTCTGGTTCGCTCCCAAAGTAAGGGGAAGATCGTTGCCACATCCATGACCCCCGCGAAGGGTTCCTCCATGCAGCAGTAGCAACAGAGGGATACAATCATGATAGAACACAGGAACAACTTCTCCTCACCCATAGGGGTACCACACAAGTTTCAGGTGGGTGATAAAGTTTGGTTACATCTGCAGAGAGAACGCCTTACCAAAGCCTGTCAGAAACTCAGACCACTTCGACATGGTCCTTACACTAGTAATAAGGCTGCAGGAAACAATGCTTTGAAGCACAACATTCCTCCATTCCTTCGCTTGCACCGAGTGTTCAATGTGGACCGTCGTCAACCATGCTTCCCACCATTTCTGGAAACATCAGAGATTGTAGAACAACTCACCAGAGACCCATCTCAGCAGAAGCTTCCTCATCTCAGGGAGGAACTCAACGCAATGGGGGCCATTGCTTCCTAAGGGGGGAGGAATGATCCAGGTGGATGTTGGTGGCCACCCACCTATCCCATTTGGACCCCCGCAACTGTCTCTTTCAGTTTTTCAGTTTTTGTAATTGTGGCACAATTTACTATTTTTAACAGTTTTTTTTCAGGTCTTGAACTTCGGGAGCCGTTTTGAGGCCCTAAACGACGTTTTTTGGGATTTCTGAGGGCAACATGGGTCCATGGACCCATGTTTCCCTTCCCAAAGTGGTAGTGCTCGGATAGATCTTTCTAATGAGCTATTGTATGCGTCAAACGGAGATTGTGTGCCAAAGTTATGACCCCGGGAAATTGATGTACCAATTTACCCAAACGGGGCCCACAATTTGGCGTTTCATCTTCTAAGGTTAGGTTTTGGGATGTGAAGGGTTTTCCATTGTTTCTTAACAATAAATAGGCCTTCGAGCCTCATTATAACACAGTTCAGAGGCATGTAGCCACCACATCTCTTCTTAGAGATAAGCTACAATCACCCTAGCTGGTTTATTTCCATTATTGT
Source organism: Pinus taeda (assembly GCA_000404065.3). Lineage (NCBI taxonomy): Eukaryota > Viridiplantae > Streptophyta > Pinopsida > Pinales > Pinaceae > Pinus > Pinus taeda. The sequence continues at coordinate 84,298 of APFE030657771.1, forward strand.
TTGTAAGCATATTTCAGTATTTTACATTAATGAAATGAAGTATTATTTCCGCTGCATATTCGTGTTTATGGTTATCTCTGTAATTTGTTGCGTTCCTGTTTAAGTCCGGATCACAAACCCTGTGACAACACAAACTGTGTTCCAGCTTGGAGATATACATTTGGCATAGGCCAGGTCTAATATTTGGGCTACATCATTGATGAGCAAGGCATGCATGTGGATCTGACTAAGATCCAATTCATTCAGGATTGGACAACCTAACCACTCTAACAGAGCTTCACAACTTTTTGGGTCTTGCCAATTTTTATCAGAGGCTCGTGTTGGGATTCTTTCATATCACTTTGCATCTGAGCTAGGTTACCAAGGGAAAAGCGAAAGCAATTTTTTCATTCATTGAGTTGAAGCATCACCTCTTCTCTACACTTGTACTCACATTGTCAAACCTGCAACAACCATTTGAAATTGAGACAAACGCCTCCAGCTATGCAATTGATGTAGCTCTTACCCAATAGGGGCATTTGGTGGCCTATTGTAGTGAGACACTTTCCAATATAATTTGTAAATAGCCCTCCTATGATAAAGAGATGTATTAAACTGTGTAGCGTGCTGACAATGGAAAAATTACATTATGGGGAAGGAGACAATCATCCACATAAACCATTGACTTCTTCATTTGATCAAAACACAAGGGAAGTTGCAGAACGATCAACATCAGAAGTGGTCTACATATCTACAACAATTCCACTTTAACATTAAATACAAGAAGGGCAACACCAATCATGTTGCAGATTGCCTGAGTCGACCTCCAATTTTAGCACTAACTATTGTTCTCAACTCTTGTGGCCACAAGATATCTGGATGGCTGCAATTGTACAAAAATGATCTAGAGTCCACCACCACAACCAACCACTAGTGGATGGAAAATAATTTCTATATTTTCGCCTACACGATGCATTATTATGCTACTTAGGCCACTTTGTTGTTCCTTCAAGTGAGTGTGCCAAACTGATTTGGGAGGCACACTAAATTTAGGTTGCAAGAAACTTTAGTGTTGAGAAAATTGTGGCCATACTACACAAGTATTTTTATTAGCCAAAACTTTGATAAGATGTTGAAAAATATATCAGATCTTGCACTCCAAGTTCCATCACCTTGACAAGCATCAAGAATCAAGGCCTGTACACTCCTTTGCCTACTCCCAACCAACCTTAGGAATTCATCTCCATAGACTATATATTGGGCCTCCCTTCTACCAAGCATGGTAATGGATGTGTATTTGTGGTTGTGGACATAGTTTCGAAGATGGCTATATTGGAAGCTTGCAAGGAGAGTATCACAATAGAGGACAGACACTGCTAAACTCTTCTTTGAACGAGTATGGGGACCATTTCTTCCTAAGGGGGGAGGACTGATCCAGGTGGATATCGGTGGTCAATCACTTATTCCACTTGGAACCCCACCACTCTTTCTTTTAGTTTCCTTAATTTTAGCACTTCTGGAGCTGATTTGAGGCCCTCAACGACATTTTCTTGCAAAACAGGAAAACCCATAACTTTCAAAATGGGTTTATAGTCGAAAGTTGTATTCATCAAATAGATCTTTCTAATGAGGTATTGTACATGTCAAGTGAAGATCAAATGTCAAAGTTACGACCCAAGGAAATTGATGTACCAATTTACCCCAACAGGGCCCACATACTTTTGGCACTTCATATCTTAGGGTTAGGTTTTTGGATGTTTATGGTTTTGCCATTGTTTCTCAATAATATATAGGCCCTCGAGCCTCATTGTAATATATTTCATAAGGCATGTAGTCGCCACATCTCTTCTCAGAAATAAGATATCATCACCTAAGCTAGTTTATTTCCATTATGCATGGAAACAATTTTAAGTACTTTGTTATTAATGAATTGAAGTTATGTTTTCATTGTATCTCTGTGGTTACGTTTATATTTGTGTTTCATTTCATTCCTTCATAAACTCTGGATCATCCCTTTATCGCATGTGGCATGTAAGACCTCCCTTTACCATGTGGCACCTACTTGAGGCTACGCGGGCCTTAGGTGCCTCCTTCTCAAACACCAACCACAACACCCATTTCTTGTTGCCATGGAGTTGTGCTAACCCCCATACTCTTTTTGTGGAGTTCACCCTAAAGCCAACCGTTATATTATTATTATATAAATATGCAAGATTACAATATTTACAGTCTTGGCCATCTGGCCATTTTTCCAAACAACACATATCTCTGGGCAATCTACCCTCAAAATCTATATACACATGTACACAAACATGCAAACCTGCAAAATGATTCTAGCTCACTAGCCTAACACCAAGATATACATCACTACATTATATTTACATCTCAAGTTAGCAAGAACATTATAAAATCTCTCAATAAATATTAAATTAAAAAATATACAAAAATATTTTAATAAGAAGTTGAGAGAAATCCAACAACACGATAATGATTTGCAGAATAAAAATTTAGCTTGAAAAACTTTATAATAATGCTTCAAATA
>APFE030657783.1:0-11332 GCA_000404065.3 Pinus taeda
CTAGCTGGTTTATTTCCAATTCTGGTTGTAAGCATATTTCGGTATTTTCCATTAATGAAATGAAGTATTATTTACGCTGCATCTATTTATTTATGGTTATCGCATCTCTGTATTTATGGTTATCTCTGTAATCTATTACGTTCCTGTTTAAATCCGGATCACGGATGCTATAGAACTAGCTCAAAGAACACAGGGTGTCACGCCCGTACACCTGTGGTAGTCTTTCAACCACTTATAGAGAGGCGCGGCACTACCAATCGTTTTCTTTTCACTAATACTTACGATTGTAGACTACGCTTAACCACTTATCCTACTTAGTTTGTGTTTCGCAACCAAGTAATTATTAATGTTTCTTGATACAAGTGAAAGCCCATAACATTCACATAAACAACATTATACAATAGAAATGCATAATAGTATAAAGGGAGGGGCAACTCCCTGCAATATGAGTCTACCCGAATCAATATATATAATCTTCTTTTACAGGTACAAGTTAAATCTTAGGAAACCCCAAATTTACCCTTAGCCAATTTTCAAACTTTGGCAAACTCAGTTGCCCAGCTCGTCGGCGCCTCTGCACGGTCGCCGCACGACTCACCAACCCTTCATTCACCTCATCGCACGATCGTGTTGTTTGCCCAACTTAGGCGCGTCTCGTCGTAACCAAGTCGCCACACACAGGCGCCTCCGCATGAGTCACACCTCCATTCACAATCTCAACACTTCACCGTTTCATCGTGCACACTTGCACGATGGGTGGGTGCTCACCCGAGTCACCCAAGAACCCATGCCAAGTCATCGCACAAACCGGGCGCCCACGCCTTCGTTCACCGTTGGGCGCTCCTTCCCACAATCCAGGTGCCACACACCCATGCACGCCCTTGTCCAACCGGAGGGTGACCTCTCCCCGTGCCCTTCACCCAACACTAAGATGTGTGTTCACCTCTATGCGGCTTCGCCCAAGAATGGGCGCATCACCCAAATCTGCGCCCTCCTATCTTGCTACGTCCACCTTCTAGTTCTGTGCACTCCTCTTTATTGAGCGATGGTTGTTCGATGATGGAATGAGCTCCAATGCTCCTCTAATATATATGAGTGTAGGGCGAGGTCTTGGTTGTCTAAACGACCTGCCCACGCCCTCAAACTTATCACAATATGCCTCAATACATCATGTCGGCCTCTCCTCAAACACCCTCAACCATGGTTGGCCTATGGGTGTTTAACCAAGCTCCCATGCGTATATATAAACCTTGCCCTTCCTTCCACGCACTTGTTATTATGTCACAACACCTTCGCACCAAGGATGAGCTCACACTTCATCTTTTTCTTCATCACACTTCAAGCTGAGAGTGCTCAAGGATTGCAAGTCCTTACATCCTCCTCCACCTGAAGTCGTTGTCATCCTCGACAACATGCCATCCTGGTAGCCATCCACCAAGATCATCAACCACTGTCTCACCCATGATGTCAACTTCCTCCACATACTGCAAACATCTCTGCATCATATGTAGAACCACTGTCTCCATCATGTCTCGTCTCGGCAACCATCTGTCACTAAGATCACCATACCAAGGTATACACTCCATTGGTATGTCATACATCGGAAATCATCTCAATCCATGACCATCGACCATCTCATCGCAATCTCCACATGCTGCTCTCCATCGTGGAAGGTTGGTCCCTCCATCTCAAGCTACATGCTTCCTGCAACCTCTCATGTCGACCTCATCATGTGTCGTCCTCATGTGAATTGTTGCCATGATACTCCAACAAATGCGAACACATCTCTGTACACTATGCGTCCCCATGTCTGAACTAGTTGGGTAGCTAATCCAACTGTCACGCCCAAACCATGAGAGTGAACATCCTCATGCCATCATCAGTTGTTTCTCAGAACATCACTTCACATCCTCAACTCGATCAAGAACCCATCTCCATATAAGTGTAAGCCATGCTTAGGTCCATGAAGTAGTCCTCATCTCATCTACAACATGCTGTCCATGATGTCTGGTACTAATGTGCTGCATGAAATCAGCGACATCTATCCAACATCATCATCCAAATGTGTATCTCCTCAATATGAAGAGATCATCTTATCAAACTCCGACTCTCGATGTGCCACATTCAAGTCCATGAAGCAACCTTCATCATATCTGCAATGTGCCATCCCTCAAGTCTGCCATAGAAACAAGTATACACCTGTCTCATCTATCCATGTGCTGCCCATGATCATAGATCAATCAACTCCCATGTGTCAAAAGTGGTTAAGTCTCGACTCAACCCATGCCCAAGTGTTGCCACCAAGGCATCATCATCCTTGTAACTCCATCACTCCACAGTGTCTCATATCGATCCTCCACATCAAGTCACTCTCTCAAGCCATTCCCATACATGTACTTGAAATTATGCACCCCATCCTACATCAAAGTCTCTGACCTCAGCTCCTCAATGCATCTGATCCTCCAAGTCCACCATATATGAAGTCCCTAAAAGTCACAACCTCATGTCATCATGAGCTCCATGAGTCATCTCCAACCAACACTCTAGCAAGCATACAAGTCTTGGCCCAAAGGTCTCTACAAGATGCCTCAGCTCTCCATGTAGTAGGAATGCTCCATAGTCTACTCACAACTCCATCCAAGTCCATGGCCTTGTTGTACATAAGTGCACAACCTCTCCATAGGTTCATAAGCAAAACATCTCCATGTCACATCAGCAAATCCACCTAAACAACATCCCTGCCTTGGCACTCCTCATTGGATGCCCATAAGTGACATCACTACAAGTGCTCCTGCACAATGTCCCTGCATAAGACTGCCATGCTCCATGTCTCCAACCCGATGTCCATGACTAAGTTGCCCATGTAGTCCAACCATGTAGACCCATCACAACAATTGGTCATCCTCATCCAAGTCTGCAATCTTCGGTCTAGTGAACTCGGTCACCCAACCATATCATCATCATCATGAGTTCCTTCCATCATAGTTCCCCCACTGAAGGTTCCACCAAGACTTGCTCTTGGTCTTGGCCATGAGAAGTCCACCCAAGTAACTCCAGTGTGTGCCCTCCAATAATATGTTCATGAGTCATGCCGGGCACTTAGCCAATCCTTCATGTGGCTAAAGCATGACCCAATCCTCCGCAACGATCATCATGTTCCTCCCTTGTCACGGGCCTTTATACCTTCTACCATAAGGTCACAAACAACCCCAACAAGTCCTACAACAGTCAACAATCCTTGCTTCTCCATACAAAGTCTCATCATAGTCATCCATGGTAAGATCCTCCCTAGCATCGACAAACTGATTTTGCCCTTCCCTACATACGGTCCATCTACCAAATGCTCAAGTGAAACACAAGTATCAATACTTCATCCTCATGAGGCTCCTCCATATGAGTATCCTCATCCATCCATGTCTGCAAATTGCACGGCCCTGATCCAACTTGATCAATCTCAAGTTCAGTCTCCATCGTTGTCATATCTACAACATCTTCATTCATCACAGCTTCCTCTTCCTTGTTAGCACAATCTACAACTTCATCTTTCTCCATTGTCCAACCAAGTTGAAGAAATTCGTCTTCAAAATTCTTTTCCAAGACTTCAAGCTTCTCTCAAATCTGGGGATTCTCTTCTTTCATCCGCTTCAACCTGTATAAAGTAAGAAAGAGCTTCCCTTCGCATTCTTCCAAACCTACCATGCCTTTTCGTTCAGCTTGGTCCAAGCACTAAGCTTCACCTCTACTAAACCTGTTTCACCATTCACCTGAATCACCCTGATATTCCACCTGTCACTTGCAAAACTTGAACTCCCTTCCAAGTCTTCGGTCTTTGTAGAATCAGCTCCTTGATTCAGTTCACCAAGTTTCCTGCAAAACTTAGACCAGCTCTTGTTCCACTTGTATGTGAAACCGACTTCCTTCACTTGCAAGTACTTGCTTCCACCGTCATCATCTGTCAAGCTTCTTCAACCCTGAATCAGCTTCAATAACCAGCTCCAACCGAGATCTGATACCAACTGTCACGATAGTGCAGTGGGATCAGCACTTCATCCTCAACCTAGTCATCAGCCTGCTCTGATACCACGTGTCACGCCCCTACACCTGTGGTAGTCTTTCAAACGCTTATAGCGAGGTGCGGCACTACCAATCGTTTTATTTTCACCAATACTTACGATTGTAGACTACGCCTAACCACTTATCCTACTTAGTTTGTGTTTCGCAACCAAGTAATTATTAATGTTCCTTTATACAAGTGAAAGCCCATAACATTCACATAAACAGTATTATACAATAGAATTGCATAACAGTATAAAGGGAGGGGCAACTCCCTGCAATATGAGTCTGCCCAATCAATATTTATAATCTTCTTTTACAGGTACAAGTTAAATCTTGGGAAACCCAAAATTTACACTTAGCTAATTTTCAAACTTCAGCAAACTCGGTTGCCCAACTCGTCGGCACCTCCGCACGGTTACCGCATAGCTCACCAACCCTTTGTTCGCCTCATTGCACGATCGTGTTGTTTTCCCAACTTGGGTGCGTCTCGTCATAACCAAGTTGCCACACACGGGCGCCTCCGCATGAGTCACACCTCTGTTCACAATCTCAGCACTTCACCGTTTCATCGTGCACACTTGCACGATGGGCGGGCGCTCACCCTAGTCACCCAAGAACCCGTGCCAAGTCATCTCACAAACCGGGCGCCCACGCATTCGTTCACCGTCAGGCGCTCCTTCGCACAATCTGGGTGCCACACACCCTTGCACGCCCTTGTCCAACTGTCAGGCGACCTCTCCTCGCGCCCTTCACCCAAAACTAAGATGTGCGTTCACCTCCGTGCGTCTTTGCCCAAGAACGGGTGCATCACCAAAATCTGCGCCCTCCTATCTTGCTATGTCCACCTTCTAGTTCTGTGCACTCCTCTTTGTTGAGCGATGGTTGTTCGATGATGGAATGAGCTCCAACTCTCCTCCAATATATATGAGTGTAGGGCGAGGTCTTGGCTGTCCAGCTGACCTGCCCACGCCTTTAAACTTATCGCAATATGCCTCAATACATCATGTCAGCCTCTCCTCAAACGCACTCAACCATGGTCGGCTTGTGGGTGTTTAACCAAGCTCCCATGCATATATATAAACCTCGCCCTTTCTTCCACGCACTTGTTATTATGTCACAACACCTTCGCGCCAAGGACGAGCTCGCACTTCATCTTTTTCTTCGTCGCACTTCAAGCCGAGAGCGCTCAAGGTTCGCAGGTCCTTACACAGGGTCTTTCAGGGACACACTCAAGGGCAAAGGGAAAACGCAAAACAACCCCACAGCTGACTCAGAACACCTGGGGCCCTACATTGTAGAACAAAAACTTGTGAGCCCGTCTCTCACCATTGATATACCAGAGGTAAATACTATATACTCAGATCTACACACCTATGCTTTATCTGTAGATTTAATGGTTTTTGGCCCAAATCTGATGTATTACATCAATGGATACATACTATCTGGACACCAAATTGCGAAATCTACTTATGCCCCAAGGGTTTCTTTATAGTAAGATTTCAAATAGAAGAGGAAAAGGACATAATCCTTAACCAAGGGCCATGGTTATGGGGCAGTGTTGGATTGTTCATCACCCCATGGTTTTCAAAATTTGATGCGAACACAATGGTGGTATTAAAGATGTGATCAGGTTGCATAACCTCCCTCTACATTTCTGGCATCACAAGGCTTTAATCGATATTGGAAACACTTTGGGTAAATTCATAAAGACTGATTCAGAAAGACACATAAAGGGAATATTTACTTTCGCCAAAATCTGCATCGAAGTAGATCTCAGCCAAGGACTACCAGAAAGCATAATCCTAAATTTCAACAATACACACTACCAAAAAGCATAATCCTAAATTTCAACAATATACAGTGGACACAACCCTTGGATTATGAAAACACTGTGTTCCGATGTCGTGGATGTCTACAAACAGGTCACCTACTTAGTGCATGCCCACACACAAGAAACATCCCCAATAGGAACAAGCAACAACAACAGAGGAAGCCGAAAGGATGACAACATACAGAGCCTTTGGTGACATAAGTAAACACAATAGAGAATGTAGAACATAATGTAGAAGAAGATGAACAAATAGTACAGGACAACACACAAAAAGAAGAGGAAGCCCCAGCAAACCCATGCAACAAGGTCTTCAGCTAACATGAATGGAAATACATGGGCAAATGAAGTAAGGTGGAGAAGAAGAAAGGGAGAAAACAATAGCTACTCTAATTTTATTTATTATTTTCTTTTCATCTTTTGGTTTCGGAGAAAACCGGAACAAAACATCTGCATATGCTCTTCAGCATCTACAAAATGTGATTTTGTTTTATGAATAAAATTAAGACTTTTTCCACTGAAGGAAAAAAAGAAATATAAATAATGTCTTTCTTAATTTTTTATTATTGTATAAAAAAACCCATTTCTTGACTTTTTTAATCATTGTATAAGAAAAAACTTAATAAATAAAATAAATAGATAGTACATTTATAATAAAGGAAAAATAAATTAATAATTAAAATAAAATAAAATTAACTTTATAAATCATCAACAAATTATTATTTATATATATATAAACCATGACCATCCATTAAATGTTAAAATTACATGCACATTAATTTTTATAAACCATGACAACTTCTTAAATGTTAAATTATATCAATATTATATTTGTATAAACCATGACAACCTCTTAAATGTTGAAATTATATCAAGAAGCTACATTTATTTAGACACTAGTATTACAATATTTACTTCAACGTTTAGATTACAATCTATATTACAATCTGAATAGAGTGGGAAGATTATAAACACTATGTTGACGAGGCATCGTGGAGCATGATAGCGGATCCGAGGTGGAGAATCGCTCTCAAGCAAGTGTAACGTAACATATTATTATCCCTGCTGCCGCCTTCATGGAAAATAATAAAATTGCCCATACTCCGCGCAAATGAACTAAACCAAATGTCTAATCTGGTGGCACTTTTGATGCTCGTCGTATTGCTGCCCGTAGTCTATTTGCGGCAAGTTCCGTAAGACCCTGACATGTGAGAAAATTATTAGGTCAATAAATACTGAGAGGCTATAATTAAAAATGGGTGCATATATTATTGTAGTTTGAGGAAAAGTAGTATGTTACCATCAAGCAACCTTCAGAATTTCCTTTGGCTTGTTCTCTAAGTTCCTTTGACAAGTGTGTGAGGTCCAGGGTTCTCAACTGCAAAAATAGGAGACCGGAGATATCACTACATTTGGTCAATGGGTGAGATTGAATTGGTACAACTTTTTTCAGAAGTTTTTGAAATTCATCGTACTTACATATTGTATATAATCTTGACAATAATCTGCTTCTGGATAGTTTAATTTTCTCTTTGAAGGATCCCGGAGGGCGAGTTGGGCTTTGTCTGAGCTCCTGCATGTGAATGTTCAGTAGACTACTGATTACTGATTACTGATCATGAAATTATTAATTAAATCATGAAATGCAAAAGTACTTCACGTACCTTGCACCTGCTTCAGCGCAGGAATGCTGACCTGCATGGGAAGTGGAACGCAGAGCAGACACAATTATGAATTATGGTATTGCAAAAACATTGACATAATTGAATTTATCGTTGAAACACTTACCTAACCATAATTGTTTACGCTGATCGGAAAGCCTGCAGCAATAGAAAAAGAGTGAGAAATATGGGAAGGGAAAGAGAAAAGTTGAGATGAGGAGCATACCATACCATATATAGGCTTCCCAACGATGGGTTCTTCTGTATCGGTGAACTCCTATGAAGCGCTGTTCCACTTTTTCTTCCTCACCGATAACGACAGGACCATCTGCATTGGGTTGGTCGTCGATAACGATAGGAGCATATGCACTAGGTTGGTCGTCGATAACGATAGGAGCATATGCATTAGGTTGGTCGTCACTGCATTGGTCGTGGATAACGACAGCAGCATCAGCATCAGCATTAGATTGGGCCCAGCGGCATCCACGCTTCATAATCATTAATGTTGAAACTGCATTGAGGACGTCCACGTCATACATAGACGTCAAAGAAGAATTAGCTGTCTTACGTTTCATACTTGTATATGTCAGTTGCTCTTTATTTATTTCTTTCCTGTAACCATATAACACCAAATTTTGTGGTGGAGTGGATAAGAGCGAAGAAAGACGAGGAAAATTGGACCAGATAAATTGGAGTAATATATGTACCCTGCAAGCTTAACTTTGTTCGTTAGCCTTTACGAGCCGACCGACAGCCCATCGTCACTGCCCTTTAACCTTCCAGTTCGTTGGAGCCCTCAAGTTATTGGGAGCCGTCTCTATGAGGCATGGGTTCTTCAATTCTCTGGCATGGTCAATCGGGTCACAATTAAGCTGCTTTGGGCTCGCCTACGAGTGTTGAGAGGGAAAATATATATATATATATATAAAGCTAACTATGTTCATCAGCCCTTTATAAGCAAACAGCTCATTCTCACTGCCCCTTAACCTGGCCTGGCCTCGTCAGCCCTTTATAAGCGAACAGACCATTCTCACAGCCCCTTAACCGGGCCTATTTTACCCACTATGTAGGGCATTCAATTCATTTTTTTAAAAAGAGATTGGTGAAATATTAGGAGGTATAGTATGTGCATTTTATGAATTAGCAATTTAAATGATTATATTAAATAAATAAAATATTTTTTAAAAGGAGGGTGAAATCAAGAGGAAAATTATGTATATTTTTATTAAAACTTTCAACCATTTAAATGTTATCTCTCATAAGAACAAAAAGATCTTCTATAAAAATTATTTCTGGTATCTCCGTTTATCATAATTTTAAAATTAAATTATCTTTTATTATGTTATTATTATTATTATATAGTTTATATTATCAAAAAGTGACTTTCTATCTTTCTTTTTCAAATTTTGCATCACAATCAACGATGAATTTGTTAACCCATATTGTCACATTTTATATGAGAAGTTTTCCCATCTACCACACAAAAACATGATCACCCAACATTTAATGAAATAAGAGATCACATAAAGTCTACAAATGAGATCTAGGGTTTGATTAGGGTTTAGATGGAGCTTGGTTTTGCGGGAACTAAAGGCGTTTATGACTACATGATAAGGGTTTGACAATATGGAACACTCAAAGTTGACAGATTTCTCGGTGAGTCTTGGTCACATGAAAATCTTTGTGTCCCATTACAAATTTAGGAAGTAAAGTGCTTTCTCACTCTAGGTAGGCAATTACTTGAATGAGGTTATGGTATATACAAGAGGTTTTTCTTCAAAGGTGCTCCCATTTGCAAGCCAGAAGGGGTACATTTCTTAGGCATTTCTCCACTCATAACTCTAGTAGCTCAAGTTTTTGACCCATCACTTGTAAATGTAGGTGCTTTAGCTAAAGTAACATGAGTGTGTATTAATATTTTGAAACCCTCGTTCCTAGTTGGGTTTGGTTTTTTTGCACTGGAAGTTTTCTGAAACGAGGATTTGTTAACCCTTTAACATTTTTGGGGGAGGGTTTGCACCTTTCTTGGCAGCGGTAGGGCGAGTGCATGTAATGGAATGGGAAAAAAATTCATCTAATGAATAGGTGGTGGAAGAGTTTAAGCCAATCACAAGGAGCTTTCTGAACTCGTTTGTGGTGATTAGGGATGGAGATGTGTAAGGATTAGGGTTGCTAGATGGGGAAGAAAAAGAAAAGAAAGGTGGAGGGGAGGAAGACTAGCATTCACCGGTGAAGGGCATGTCAAGATCAAATAGGAACAAAGAAAGAATAAGGTTATAAAAAGTGAAAAAAACCCTGCTACATGCAATATGAGTTTGAGTGATGATGTTGAAATGGAGTAGGTTGAAGCCTTGGCAACTAATAAGTCCCTAGTTGGAAGGGTAAGGAGTAAAAAATTTAGCCCCGGAACCCTCTAAGAGTGGCTTATGGTGAAAATCTCCTTAGAGGCTCAATCTGTCCTAGAAATTTTTAAGTTGGATAAGGGTTGGATAATGTTATCCATCGATACGCATGAGGAGGTTACCCTCATTGCAAACTGTGTGTATTCCTTTGGTTCTATGCCAATCATTTTTAAATTCTGGAGTCCATTATTCGATGCTAGTCAAGAAAAGCTTGATGTAGTCCCCATATGGGTTCAGTTGACTACCCTCTTAGCTCACATGTGGAATGATAAGAGCTTTAAAGACCTCAACAATAACATTGGAAATTTTGTCCAAGCAGATTACTCTTTCAGGGAGACAAGTGATATGTCAATTGAAAGAATTCTAGTGTGTTTGGACTTGCACAATGCACTATATCAAACAAAAAAACATTGGTTGGGGGTTCTAGCAGCTACAAGTGATTGGTTGTAAAGCTATATCATTCAATTGCAAATGATGTCACAAGTATGGTCATATTACAAGTCAATGTACTCTTCCCTTCAAGAAAGGTTTGGTCCGAGGAGAGGTTTGGAAAAAAATGAAAGTTAATCCCTTGCCAAATTTGGGATTGGGTTTGATGGATGGAGATGGTTGATTGGTGGTGAGCGAAAATATGGTGGCTGAATTGTCTAGGACATGCCAGGAAAATGTAGGTATGAGCACTCTAGTGAGGAAATTTGTTATGAAACCAGCTCAAGAAAAGATAGAAAAGATAGATCAACGACTTAGAATTTAGCCTCTTCGAAGGGGCAACCTCCTTTACATTACATAAATGAACAATTCTTGGATGATACAAATGAAAATACCTCCTTTCTATATATAGGAGTCTAAGGGCTCATAACATAACCAAAGCCGACATAACAATAATAATGTAAGGGCACAATAATAATAATAGTGGGCTTCTACATGGGTACATCAATATAATAAGCGGGTTGTACTAATAACAATAAGGGGCTACACTAGTAGTATAGGGGTCTAACATGCCCCTCTCCTTCAAAAAGCGTTGTCCTCAACGCTTGAGTAGTTCTTGATGCTTCCTTGTAAAATTCTTGTCCTCCCATGTGGAATCTTCAGTTGGTACGTTCTTCCACTTGATGAGATACTCTGAAATTGATCGATTTCGTAGCTGTCGGGTTCTTGTTTCTGTGACTGCTCCAGGTTCCAATATGATTTTTCCTTCCTCTTCAATTTCTGGAAATATTGTTTGAATTGGGATCTTTTGCAACTTTTGAGTAAGTGGCCATACTTCTTTGTCCTTCTTCCCTTCATCCCTTGCTTCTTTTATCCAATCTGGTTGGATAGTAGAATTGGCACACCACAATGCTTCCACATCCTCATCCTTTCTTGAGAGTGCATCTGCCACCACA
>APFE030657786.1:0-11957 GCA_000404065.3 Pinus taeda
TTTGAAGAGCTTAAAAGAAACCATGGTGAATCATTGGAAGATTTCATTAAATGATTCAATAAAATTTACCATAATATTCCTCCTAATTGTAAACCTCCAGTTACAACATCAAAAATTAGGTTTTTAAAAGCCTTTGATCATGAATTTGTAGCCATTATTTAGGAAAGGAAATACCCTACCTTACAGGACATGAAAATTAATGCTCGAGAAGATGAGGCTAAGAGGCTAGCTTCATCTAAACTCAAAGCCAAGGCTGAAAATGCTGAAAGAAAAATGGAAGATAAGGAAGAAGGCCCTTCCTCAAAAATAAAAAAAGATGATCAAAAGGTAGATAAGATTACATAATTAATTGTAAACCATTCTAATAGGATTTCTAAGATATAAACTCAGCCTATAGAGATACAACAAATTGCTACTAGACCTGAAACTCAATTTTGAAGAGTCCCTTAGACTCACATTTTGTAGAGACCGAATACTGATTAACAGATCCAACCCCCATTAATGATTGATGACCAACAAACAGAGGACATTCGACCTTTAATTTATGAAGATATAAATAATTTGGATCATTCATATGTACATAATTCTATCGTTTCTCACTCTTTAAATCAATATTCTCAAGATCAAGAAGACAATCACATTTCTAAATATCAGGCCTTTTCTAAATTTTTAATTACAAAATTCAACAGGAGATACAATCTAAGACCTAGGTTAGGGTCTGGTAGACCTGCAAAAAGTCCCACTATAAATGAACCTCAGATCAAATCTGTCGAAACCCAGACAACAATCATTCAACCATTGAATCAAACAACTGAAACAAGCCTAATTGGTAAATTTGTTTTGACAACTTTCAATGTTGAAAGAGAATTGGAAAGTGTTAAATATCGATTCCCCTATATGAATATCAAAGAATCCAGGGTATAAAAATAAATTTTTTAAATGGATTCAGTCATTTAGGGTTTGTATTGAAGGGGATGTCATAAGCCTACAAGACAAAAAAACCTATGTTGTCTTTGGTCGTAGTTCAAACATGATTGATGAGAATGTACCACATTTTTATGTGACTCTGAAGATTCATGATTTCTCGTTATATAACTGTATGTTAGATTCTAGGGCTTCTGATAATTTGATGCCAAAGGTAATCATGGATCGGCTGCAATTAGGAGTCACTAGAACTTATCATGATCTTTACACTTTTGACTCCAAGAACGTACCTTGTCTTGGACTTATTAAATATTTGGTGGTTACCTTAGCTCAGATCCCTGTCAAAAGTGTGGTTTTAGACATTGTAGTCACTGACATCCCTCCCAAATTTGGCGTGTTGTGCCAAATTAGGAGGAATCCTAAAAATGGACATGTCTTATGCCATTATTCCGGTATATGGGGGTGAGCATCTCAGATTATACAGAGAAGTTGGATTTATGAATATTGTTTGTAAATATGATTAAGATAGGAATCATCCTATTTATGAGGTTGAAAAAGACTTTGGGTGTTTTGAATTATTAGTTAATAATTGACAAAATACTTAGCTTACTATTGAAAACATTGTTAACAAGCCTAAAGCCACCAAAACTGATATTTGGAAATTGTACTTTGACCATTCTTGCTCAAAGGAAAGAGCAAGAGATGGAATTATATTAATTTCACCAGATAAATAAAATATTACCAAATCATATAAACTTGAATTTGATGTAACTAATAATGTAGGAGAGTATGAAGCCTTTCTGGTAGGATTGGAATTAGCAATAAGTCTTAGGTGCAGAATTTAAGTGTATACATTAATTCTGAACTTATTGTCAAACAAGTTAGGAATCAATGTCAAACTAAGCACCCCAAAATAAGAACTGATAGGAATGAGATTTTGGATTGAATTGAAATTTCTTTTTATCATTCAATATCACCACTATTCCTAGAGATCAAAACATTCATGCAGGTTCCTTGGTTGTTTCTTCTAGTTCTTTTAAAGCTCCTAATCAAATGCTTGTCTAGTATCAAATTCAAGTCAAGTATAGACCATTTATTCCTAGAAATCTTAAACACTGGAAAATCTTTAATGATGACGAGCAACTAAAATCCTCTTTGCAAGTCATTGATGAATTCTCAAACCTACAAGTTGAGGAAGAACAACTTGATAATATTGAAGTCTACAACAAAAATCAAACACTACAATTTGACTCTAAAATTGTTGATCATAGCATTATTCAATTATCTAACAATTTTATTGCAAAACGGTTAATCCCTCTTGAGAAGATCTTTGATCATAATTATGTACGCAAAAATCTGCCATCAAATTCAAATAAGGAATATATTGAAATTTATAACATTGGAAGTTCTGAAGAAAGCAGAAATGTTAAAATTTCTGCATCGTTGTCAATGGAATCCAAAGAAAAATATTTGCCCCTCCTTAAAGACTACAAAGATGTTTTTTCCTGGTCTTATAATGAATTAAAAACATATGATACATCTCTTATTAAACATAAAATTCCATTAAAACTAGAGACAAAACCTTTCAAAAAAAAATTGAGGAGAATTAATCCTGCCTTTCTTCCTACTATTGCAAAAGAACTTAAGAAGCTACTTGATGCTAAAATAATACTTCCAATGAGATATTATGATTGGGTAGCCAATCTAGTTCTAGTGAGAAAAAAGAATGGTGAAATTAGATTATGTGTGGATTTTAGGAATTTGAATAAACTTCTCTGACATATAATTATCAATTACCCAATATGGATTAATTACCTCAGAAATGTTAAGGAGCTAATAGAATTTCCATGTTAGATGATTTTTCTCAATATAATTAGATTATGGTTAGTCTAGAGGATAGAGAAAAGACTGCATTCAAAACACCTTCGGGCACATTTATGTATGCCTAGATTCCTTTTGGGTTAACTAATGTTGGAGCTACATTTCAACGAGCTATGGACTTAGCATTTGTGGGTAAGACCAACAAATTTTCTATTATTTACTTTGATGATTTCACTGTTTTTTCCAATTTTTACCAAAAGCATTTAAAGAATTCGAGAAAGGTTTTTGACAAGTGTAGAAAATTTGGGATTTATCTTAATCCCAAGAAGTCTTTGTTTGCACTCCAAGAAGGCAAAATTCTTAGCCACATCTTTCTAAAGAGGGAGTAGTCATTGACCCTAAAGGAGTCTCAACAATTTAGGCACCTATATTACCACGAAATAAGAAGGAGGTTGAAGCTTTCCTTGGGAAAATTAATTTTTTAAGAAGGTTTATCACTAATTATGATGAAATAGTTAAGGAAATAACTGATATGCTGAAAAAGAACCATGAAGTTAAATGGTCTATTCCTGCAAGGTATGCATTTGATCAAATTAGAAAGGCCATTATAGAAGCCCCCAGCTTAGCCAGTCCAGATTACTCTGAGGCTTTTAGTATATTTTCTTTTGCCTTTGAAATTAGATTAGTTGTCATTCTTTTGCAAAAGAATAAAGATGGAGATGACCAAACCATTGCCTTTTTTAGAAAATTTAGGAGAGATGTTGAGTTAAAGTATGACATTATTGAAAAACATGTGTATTCTTTAGTTCAAGCATTGAAATCCTTTAGAGTCTATCTCCTCCACTTTTCTATTATTCCCTATGTAACTAATAGTGTTGTCAAGACTATTTTAACTCCACCTGAAACTGATGGAAGGAGAGGGAGATGTATAAATAAGATTTTAGAGTATTATATCATCATCAAGACTACCGAGATGGTAAAATGTCAAGGCCTAACTAGGCTACTTGATGAGTCCAATTGTAAGATCTTAGAAATAACCTTTTTATTTGAAATCCTAGCATAAGAGAATCCACGAGAACATTCTACAACCCCACACAAGAGAATCCACAAGAGCCTTCTAACATCCCAACATAGGAGAATCCACAAGAACCTTCTGCATCAGATCAGCCAATTTTGATTCACATTGATGAAAAATTTGTATTATCCAATTGGTACTCTGATATTGTAAAATTTCTTTCAGAATTTGAATGACCACATGAATTTAACAAGAATCAATGTAAAACATTGAACTTCAAGACTGTAAAATGATTTATTGTTAATTCAAGTCTGTATTGGAAGGATCCTCTTAACAGAAAATGAGATAAAAGGGATCATTGATCAATTTCATGCAAGAAATTGTGGAGGGAACTATGCTTGGAGGGCTACATCATACACAATCTTAAGGGAAGGGTTTTATTGGCCTACTCTATTTGCACAAGTGGGAGCAAAGGTTAGAAGCTCTACATAGTGTCAAATATTTGTTGGAAAGCAGAGACTAGCACCTCTTCCATTGGTTCCAATACTAACACAAGAACCTTTCCTTCAACGAGGATTGGATTTCATTCGTGAAATTCATCCTCCATCAATAAGTTGGATGGATATTGATTGCTACATATTACTTTACCAAATGGGTAGAGGCCATTCCAGTTAGAAATGAAACTGACACTATTGTTATCAAATTTATTGAATAATGCATATTGTCTATATTTAGATGCCTCAGGAAAATAGTGAAAGACAATTCAGTAGCATTGAGAATTACTATGATGATTGATTTTTGTCAGAAATATAAAATCTTGTTGCATCATTCTACTCCATCCTATCCACAGTAAAATGGACTAGCAGAGTCCTTGAATAAAATTTTGGTTAAAGCTATAAAGAAAATGGAGGATCATAAAAGGAGTTGTGACATTCATCTCATTTATGCACTTTGGGCCAATATGATTTAACTAAAAATATCAATAGGTAAATCCCTTTTTCAGCTTGTTTATGGTAAAGAAACAATATTTCCCTAATCCAAGTCTAGGTGTAATGAAGGACCCTTCCAAGACCTTTTACTTTCGTGATGTGTTAAATTGCATTTTAAAAGAACATTAATGAATACATCTCATGTGGAGAAGAAGAGGAACATAACAATCATCAACACATGAAAACATAAGCGTTGATAACGAAGTTTGTCTAGGAGGGGGTACGTCTCCAGGCCCTAGTGTCAAGATGGTGTAGGCCATTGTATTAAGTGCTATCAATAATGATGATGTATACAAGAGATGATGTCGTGATCATACAAGGAAAATGCCCTCACGCAGGAGTGGCCTAAGAGATGCTCAACTACTAGAATTCTCAATCAAACTCCTATGATGAGCATCCCGCCAACATGGCATAAAATGGATCTCAATGTAAAATCACGCTTGACGATAACAAGAGTATCCCAACAACATAAAACATGGAATCTCAGAACTTAACATGATGAGTTATGACAACAAGTACATCATATAGAAGATTCCGCATCACATCAAGAGAGGAATCATGACAACATGTAATAAACAAGATCTTGCATCAACGTCAATCAAGGACCCGTGCAACATAATGCATAAAGAAGAAGTAGATGAAAACATCATATACCTCACAAACAAGGGCCATCTGAAAAAGTGGATGTCACACTGCTGAAGCGGTTTGGACCATCGATCTCAAGGCATCGATCGTATGAAGATGACTACTCGCACATGAAGGTGGACATCTGCACTGGCACTTAGAAAAGTGACTAGAAGAATAAATGAGGGAACAACAAATCCAAGTGTACCATCAAATTTGTGGCATCGAGTAGTGCTGAATCGACTGTCCAAAATCTCAATTCTGAGAAGTTGAGAATTATGGGCTCAAGGAATATTTTAGATTCCCCTGGGATTCCTCAAAGATTCTATTCCATGGATGGACTAGAATTTTGCAACTCAGATGGAAAATCTGATGTTGCTACTACGATTCTTATGGAAAATCATGAAAAACAGGTATAAACTTGACTATATTCAGACATGGAAAAATTTACCTCCTTGGCAAAATATCAAGGCTCATGGTTCTGCTCCCTATTTTTTGCTAAAATCATGGTTCCACGTGCATTTTGAAAATGGCTGAAAAATGTAGAACTCTGATGGAGAAACAGATAGTTCACTATGCTCGTGGTGACGAGAGGTGTTGAATCCATAAAAAATTTGTCAATTTTTGACAAAGTGAAAAATTTTCCCTCCTGCAAAATTCATGGTTCCCACATTAAAAAATTAATTACTCATCTCGAAATCCATGCCCTGGCTTCTGCCTAGAAATCCATGCCTTGCAATCTCTCTCTTCTATCTCGAACTGCGTGCACTTCTAAAAATACTGAGTTTATATAAAAATTTGAGGGCAGATTTACTAAGGTGATTCGGATGGTGTAGTGGTTAAATACGTTGGTTAACAGGGAGGATGTCGGGCAGTCAGACCCTGCCTCCTCCTTTTTATGCACCGAAGTCATTTTAAAACCCCTATGTATAATTCAATTTTGGGGTTTTAACGTTGAATTATACATAGGGGTTTGGTTCCTCTGCAATTAACGTTGGTTATATCACTTGCATTATATTTGGGCACATATGGTTTAAACATGATAGAGGAGGGCTCGATGAGGGTAATGCCCGCCAACCCCTAATAATAATATAAAATATATATATATTATATATATATATATATAATATATAAATATATAATATATATATATATTATATATATATATATATAATATATATATATATATATAGTGTGTGTGTGTGTATGTATTGAAATTTGGTAAAGGGGCAATTCCACGAGTGTTGGGGGAAGGGCTGCCTCCCCTTATATTTTTTTAATATTAATTTGTTATAGGTTTTGGGGATGTGGGGTGGTGGCCCGCCACCTCATAATTTTTATTTTTTTTTTTATTATAAAGTAAGGTTGATTTTAAAATTTTAAGAAAATAATGGTCATTGGGAAAATAAATGAGGCAACAAATTCAATCGATTTCGGGAGCTAGGTTTATGCCTTAGGGTCAATCAAAATGTAGGACACTTAAACCTAGCCCCTAGACTAACTTTGACCAAAACTTTTACTGACACGTTCTCCCTCATACGAGCTCAGTTTGACGAACCGTTCACACCTCTGTGATTAGGATGACGTGATCTATGGTCTAGTCCTAGGTCAAAGTCATTCTAATCAGTTTCATTTTTGAGCATTCATATGCCTTCTTTGTCCTGTGTGTCTCTCTGGAGCCACCTAGATCAATCCTCCCTAATAAGGAGCTTTTGGTCCTCCAAAAGCATGGAAAATAATTTGCAACTTTCTTTGCATCCTACTTGCATCATAAGCATGCTAAAAATGTCTTGCTTCCATCTCCTTCACCTTTTTTCTTTAGAGGCTTAAGCGACGAGCCGACACCTACTACCTTTGCAACCTATAGTACATTGTTTGAAAATTACATGCTTAAATGACATGACCAACTAATGACCCAAATGTCCCATACTTGCCATGAGTTTATAACACATACTCGGTCGTCAAGTTTACAATAAGATGGATGTGATACCCTAGCTATGACAACAAGGCCAAACTATCATGGTTTCTTCAACAAGTGATGGAAATCACATCATCATTGCAACACATGATTTACAAAGATAAGGCCAAACACTGTTGTTTTGACAATTGATGGAAACATAACATCACTTTCAGAGAGTAAAATACGACTCAAAACATGACTAGACATCATTGTTGCTGAATAATTGATGGAAAACACATCATCACTTTTACACTTTAAAATGCAACACATGATTACAAAAGAATGACCATGAAATGAAAACATGTCTAGAGACCATTTTTCACTTGTCAATGTGAATGGGTCACCTCCTTGAGGTGATCTTCCCTATCGAATAACTGCTCTTCTTGGTTCATGCACCGACGCTTTATCTTTAAGGCACTGCTCTGGATGGATCCTCCAAAAGGTGGCTCTTTAATGGCCATTTATGTCACAATGACTGTAGTAGGTTTTCTTCCTCCATATCTGCTTAACCTACTATTGTGAAGGTTTTGATGCCTCATCTTTTTGAGTGCGGCCATCCTTTTCCAACACTTAGAAAAGGTATGGTTATGGAATCCACAAAAGGTACATGTTTTTTGATTCCATGTTTTATGTTCATCATTAACAACAAGATTGTAACCGAAATGAACATTCGAAGATTGAAAGTGGTTATACCTTCGTTTGTTGTTTTTGATGTCAATATGATGATGAGAGCTTTCCTCAGCTCTCTCCCTGCAATGGGCACTACCATGGGATGATGGGGATGTGTTCCCATAATTTTCTTTCCTTGACGATTTCAATGATGTCTTGGATGACTCTGACACCTTTGATAACTATTCTTTAGTGTATCTCGAGCCTGCAAATCGATGTTCATGGACAACCTCTAAAGGTTGAGTCATGTCTTGGTTATTAACACCAAGTCATTCTTTCTCCTTGTGCCTCATCCTTGTAAGGAGCCTCATGTTTGTCCTTGTAATTGGGATCTCCAAATATCCAACAAACATCATACTATGTGAAGATGAAACCGAAAGGAAATCAACATATTTTACCTCCTCTTCCAATTTGGGAAGGCTTGATGAGGGTTTCTCATCATCTGTTGTTGGTGGTTCACTCACTGTCTCAACGCATTCCCCAACTTCTTTCCTGACATATCCAAGTCCTGCCTGACGGGTTAATTCATCTAATTTGATGGGATTGATGATGCCTTGACCATTAACACCAAATCCTTTTCCTTCATACCCCATTCTCTTCAACAGTTTGGAGCCAATTCTCATGGTATGATTTCCAAAAATAGTGAAATCATCATCAGGAAACATACATGAAGATTGAGAACTACTTTTTATCTCACATGGGTCTCGTTGTAGCTTTTCCAAACCCTCGTTCTCTGCTTGCAGCTATCGTATAAAACTTTGTTTCTCCTCTCTCTTCATGTAGATGCATCTTCAATTCATTATTCACTATTTGAAGATTATGTTTGTTTTGCTTCAGTTCATCCATGGCCTCTTCTGTGGCTTGTAACTGACGTTGCAATCACTCCTTTTATTTTGTCTCTTTCTATAGAGTTTCATAAATAATTTCCACTCTCTTGGAAATGTTGATCATGGTCTCGTACATCACTCTTTCATCCTCTGTCGTTGCTCACACTGAAATTCACATCAATGCAAAGACTGCTCTGATGCCACTTGATCTAGGTCCAAGTGTAACGAAGGACCCTTCTAAGAACTTTTACTTTCGTGATGTGTTAAATTTCATTTTAAAATAACATTAATGAACACATTTGCATGTGGAAAAGAAGAGGAACATAACAATCATTAGCACATGAAAGCATAAGCGTTGATAATGGAGTTCGTCTAGGAGGGACTACGTCTTTGGGCCTCGGTGTTAAGATGGTGTAGGTCACTACATTAAGTGCTGTCAATAATGGTGATGTACACAAGAGATGATGTCGTCATCATACAAGGAAAACACACTCACATAGGAGTGGCTCAAAGAGATGTTCCACTACTGGAATTCTCAATCAAACTCTTATCAGTATGACACAGAAACATGCATGATGAGCATCCCACCAACATGGCATAAAAGGGATCTCAATGCAAAATCATGCATGACACCAACAAGAGTATCCCAACAACATACAACAAGGGATCTCAAAACATAACATGATGAGTTATGACAATGAGTACATGACATAGAAGATTCTACATCACATCAAGCAAGGAATCATGACAACATGTAATAAACCAGATCCTGTATCAACATCAAACAAGGATCTGTGCAACATAATGCATAAATAAAAAGTATATGAACACATCATATGCCTCACAACCAAGGGCCATCTGAAGAAGTGGATGTCACACTACTGAAGCATTTCAGACCACTGATCTCAAGGCATCAATTGTATGAAGATGACTGCTCACACATGAAGGTGGACATTTGCACTAGAACTTAGAAAAGTGACTAGAAGAAGAAATGAGAGAGTGAAAAATCTAAGTGTACCATCAGATTTTGGTATTGAGCAGTGTTGAATTGACTATTCAAAATCCAAATTCTGAGAAGTTGAGAATTCTAGGCTCAAGGAATCTTTTAGATTCCCCCAAGATTCCTCAAAGTTTTTGTTCCATGGATGTACTGGAAATATGCAAGTCATATGGTGAATCTAATCTTGTCATTGCGATCCCTACAGAAAACCATGAAAAACAAGTATAAACTTGACTATATTCCGACATGGAAAAGTTTTACCTCCTTGGTAAAATATCAAGGCTCATGGTTCCACGTGCATTCTGAAAATGGCCAAAAAATGCAGAACTCTAATTGAGAAATGGATAGCACCACTGCGCTCATGGCGACGAGAGGTGTAGAATCCATATAAAATTTTTCAATTTCTAACAATGTGAAAATATTTCCCTCCTGCAAAATTCATGGTTCTTGCATTAAAAAATTAATTACTCGTCTTGAAATCCATGCCTTGCCTTTTGCCTCAAAATTCATGCCCTACATTCTCTTGACTCTATCTCGAACCACTTGCATTGGTAAAAATACTGAGTTTATATAAAAATTTGAAGGCAGATTTACCAAGGTGATTTGGTTGGTGTATTGGTTAAATAAGCTGGTTAATAGGGAGGAGTTTAGGTGGTCAAACCTTGCCTCCTCCTTTCTACGCACCAAATTCATTTAAAAACCCCAAAACTGAATTATACATGGGGGGCTGGGTTTGCATTGGGCGGCCCGCCCCCATACCCTCCTTCGTAATTAACGTTGGTTATAATGCTGCATTAAATTTGGGCACATATGGTTAAATGCGATGGAGGAGGCTCAATGGGGTAAGGCAACCACCCTTATATTATATATATATATAAATAATATATATATATAAATTGAAATTTGGTAATGGGCGATTCCAGGGGCAGCGAGGTCAAGGTGCGCCTGCCCCTATATTTTTATAATAAATTTGGTTAATGAAAGCTTTGGGGGAGGCGGGGGGGGTGGCCCACCAACTCATTTTTTTTTTGATTTTATTATAAGGTAGGGTTGATTTTAAAATTTTAAGAAAATAAAGGTCATTGGGAAAATTAATTAGGCAACAAATTCGACCAATTTCGGGAGCTCGGTCTATGCTTTAGGGTCAGTCAAATTGTAGGGCACTTAAACCTAGCCCACAAACCAACTTTGACTGGCCCATTCTCGCTCATATGAGATCGGTTTGACGAACCGTTCGCACCATCATGGTTAGGATGACGAGATCTATGCTCTGATCCTAGGTCATTCTGAGCACTTTGATTTTCAAGTGGTCATAAGCCCTCTTTGTCTTTTGTGTCTCTCTGGAGCCACCTGGATCATTCCCACACATTTAGCTTTCCCTATCATGAAGTTTTTACAAGATTCAAATGAAGAGCCTGATGATTTTTCTTGAAGAATAAATCGAATCATAGAAATAAATGAGGATGGAGATGAAGTTCATTACAAGCTTAAGAAACATCAGAGTAAAATGAAAAACTTGTTTGATAGGAAAGCTAGGGAAAGAGATTTTAGTGAAGGTGATTTGGTACTAAGATGGGATGCTAGAAGAGAAGATAAAGGAAAACATGGTATGTTTGACAACCTCTCGATGGGCCCTTTTAGCATTGCTAAGGTTAATAACACTCTCATCCTGCAGAATTTGGAGAGACAATATTCCTCATTACCTGTTAATGGGAAATACTTAAAGCACTACATTCAGTATTGAGAGGTTTCCAATCATTCATCATTGTATAATATCAGAGAGTTTATTTTACATGTAGTGTCTATTTGTTTCAACAGAGAACCCATTAGCTCAGGGAGAAGCCACATGGATCTACAATTTCTCTGCAACTTGCAAGAGGAAGCAGTCCCCAGTTGGAGTCAATATCATAACATGATTTATTTTTGATAAGTTATTTTTTGTTTATAAAAGAGGGTATGGAAAAGTTAATAATAATAATCGAAATATGAAAAAATATGAAACAAAAAAAGAGATTAAATAAAACCCCATTAAAAGAAAATCAAAATTTGTATAAGTGTGCTTGTTTAAATGCCACTTTATAGAAATAAATTGCATTGTAATAAATCAAGGTTTTGTGTTTATCTTGTT
>APFE030657789.1:0-17152 GCA_000404065.3 Pinus taeda
TCAATAATTCTAATACAATACCCATTCTATCCATTTCACAATAATATCACTGCAAAAATTGATTTGTATACCACTTTGTCTTCAAAAATCTTCAAGTATGTAGGCTCTCAATATACCTTCATATACTGTTGTTTAATGCAAGAAAAATCTGAGAATGACGGTTCTTATATACTTTAAAGTTTACCAGTAAAACTTTTCTTCTCGTTGGATTTGGTGTGGGCAGAGGCAGTTTGTGAATACAGTATCAATGAAAGGAAATTCTAGCTTCTGGAACTGTGTAGCATCATCAGCACGAATAAATGATTCAATAGCATCGCTGACCAATGAATTCTGCCTCGGGATTAAGCCTTGGTATCAAACTGTTTTAAATAAAAAATGGGAAAATGGCCTGAAAACATGCAATTCCTACAAGAAGCTGAAGTCTTCTGCTAGAAAACAAAACCAGTTCAGATACATGGAGCAAATATTTCCAAATGCATGATATATGCCACAAACTTGTCTTTAAAGTCGAGCTGTAGGATCCAACACAGTTACAGCTAATCAATAATAAATTAAAAGTTACAGCTAATCAATAATAAATTAAAATTATGTATTGCTTCAGGCCAAAGATGCTGCAGAGGTCCCTGATGATTCCGCTACATCATCACTCCTCACTGAAGCAGCACTATAGTCAATCATCTTTCCATGACCATTGCCAGGCAGTGCTCTGCTTAACCTTTTTTTTAACCAAATTTCATAATCTACGGGATATGGAGTACTGCATAGGCTGTCAGAATGCAGAGCATAGTCACACTGTCACAGTATATATCGATGTTGATATCAACCATATACTAGATAGAAAAAATCATAAGCAAGATTCCCATCATATCAATGTTCACTATATATTGACATCAGGATTGGTGCACAGTTCAAACCCTAGTACGTCCTTCAACAATATGAATTACAATCTTTAAGTGCAACTGTATTATTCTAACAACTACGACAGGTAGACTCTGAGCACTTAGTCAGACAGAAGCACATTCATCAATAAACCATCATATAAGTCTTCTTTGAATCTTCTATAGGCAGTTTGATGGTTCGAGCCAGGTTAGTGTATTTCTTAGTGCTGTAGCAAGACACGGGATTTAAGGTCCTTTTGATTATTGAATATTGATTCAAGTTTGTAGGCACACAAGTTGATTCTTTATGTACACAGAAAATCTACGGCAGAGGATGTGATTTATGACCATTTAGGTGCTGCTCCAATTGTTCACAGGCTTCAGAACTTTGTAGTTGTTTGGAAGATCCAACCGTTGAATCTATGAAGAATTCCTCAAGGTCACCAGTAACATTCTTCATACACCAATCTTGAAAGAGAAAACGCACAAGTGCAAAGCCCTTCTCATAATAAATCCAATAATGCTCCATACGGCTGAATTAAACTCAAAACGTTGTATGACTGCTCAAACATTACCAATGAAAAGAAAACCCTCAACGAATGATTAAGATGGCTTTAAAGGTTCGCTCTTCTGATCCTGGCCGCAGACCATTCAGGAGTATTCCAAGTAAATGTTGACGCAACACCATAATAATAGACTCAAAAGCACAGGACTATTAATGTTCTTCTCCACCGCGTCATGAAGATAGATTTTCTGATGGGACTCCAAGCGTGATTGTGATTGTGAGAGAGCAAGTCTGAGGGAGCTCGACACTGCCACGAGGGAGAATCACTGCCCGTGGAGGAGAATTGGAACCCACATGGGATCACAGCCCAAAAAACGGAATTTTGCAAACTGCTTGCTGCCTGGCTATCTCCAAGGCTTCGACAGGTTTAGCGTAGTGAGGTTGTAAAGGCCGAGCAAAAGTGTTTGATTGGATGCAGACGATTTCATAGGGCTTCCACAGCGTTAGATTTCATAGGGCTTCCATCATACATTTCATATCCACACTAACTGTAAGTAGATGACTCGTTTGGTGAGCCATAATTTATTTCACATGGGGAATTCGATCAACGATGTGCCATACGGTAGCAGAGAACCAGTAAATTCAACAGTAAAATGGGACTTTCAACGTTTTCGAATATTTAAATGACGAAAGGACAAGATTTGAAACTCTGCTAGATTCAACCAGACACATCCTGTTTTATTCCATGATTAATTTACGAGCATAAAAATCCGTGGCCAAATAAGATCACCTGGAATTTCGATGATACCAGGGGACCTGTGCTCTTCAGGCGTTCCTGCGTTCCTTGTCAGCAGGCGTTTTATTTCCTTCAAGCGTTTGTCAGGCAGCGTGCGTTTCACTCAGCAACTCAGCAGTGTTTCCAGCTTTACCATTTTGTCAGCAGCGTGCGTTTCACTCAGCAAATCAGCAGTGTTTCCAGATTTACCATTTTGTCAGCAGCGTGCGTTTTACTCAGCAAATCAGCAGTGTTTCCAGCTTTACCATTTTGTCAGCAGTGTGCAGACCAGGCGTTTCCTTCAGAAATTAGGTATGCAGCTTCAGGAAGGCAGGCAGGCGTTCTTCAGGTAATGAAGACTGGGTCAACACTATTCAAGACAACTCAGATTAGTTGCTCATGGAAAACAGGCCACTCATCATGGCTCTGATACCATGTTAAACAGACATGGTTAACGAGAAACAGATCGAAAGATAAAGCATGCATTGTATTTTTATTAACAATCTGATATACATTTATAGTACATTTGGTGACCGTTGGGATTCACATCCCAAGGTCTCTTGGACTGCTTTGTCCATTCGGCTTCCACGCTAACCCTTTAAGATTAGGTGTCCAACATCATCCATTACCAACCTGTGAGGGTTCAAGTAGACTTCCTCAAATCATTTGGTTGAGATGTTATTGATTAATGTAATTAACATTGGGGGTTTTCATTTATCTTTTCACACCCACATGTATGGTAGTCTTGGGTAAGGCTCACAAAGCAATAACTATTTGTTATTGAATGTTTTAATCACAACATATAAATATATTATTAAATTACCATTATCTTATCTTTCCATTTATCCAATCTTTTTCTGCATATCAAAATGCAGAAAGATAAGGTTGCTTGTAAAATCAAGATTAGAATGGACAAATTGTTATATGTGTAAATAGTTGATGTTGTATGAACATGGTAAATCATTTTAAAACTTTTATGATCTCCAACAATAAATTTTAAATAAAATTGCTAATAAAATCAAAATAGATTTTAAATAAAATTATTTGTAAAATCAAAATTAGAATAAACAAATGGTTATATGTGTAAATAGTCGATGTGGTATAAACCTCGTAAATCATTTTAAAACCTTTTATGGTCTCCAACCATAAATTTTAGAGCCTTTTATGGTCTCCAACAGTAAAATTGAGGAATATTTCCGTGCCTCTCATGGTTTTTTTTTTTCTTATCAGAGCGTAGTATCCTATTTTTTATTTGCATACCAAAGTACTATAACTAAGAAAAGTTGCATGGTTGACTTATAAAATGGAGCTCTGCGAAAAATGTATGGTTAATTAACACACATATCCTTCCATCATATATCAAAATGTCATAACTAATAAAAGTTACATGGTTGATTGGAAATAATGTTGGGTTTTGGCAAAAGTTATATAATCAATAAAAAAACCTAGTTTTTGCAAAGCCAAAAAATTTACTAATTAATTAATGGCATCAAAGGAGTTGGTGTGCACTTTTGAGATGGAAGATGTGCGACTAGGCGCGGCTGCATGCACATGGTAAAACAAAAATAGCTTGATCAGTTTACTCTGATAAAAATAAATTAGTGCCTGCGGTAATCAGATATTCGATACTAAATATTAGAGTATTTGTTAAGGCAATGGGGAAATATTCAATACTAAATATTAGAGTATTTGTTAAGGCAAAGGGAAAAAAGTATTAAAGTTTATTATTTTGGTTGTATTGAGAAGTGTTTTATGAAAAAAATATTATAATGTTTTTATTTTGCCTAACAATTTTAATATAGTTAAATTATTATAATAATAATAAAAAATTAAAATTAAAATATATATATAATAATTAAATTTATTTTAATTACAAATCTAATGTAAAAAATTGAAAAATTATTATATATTATATATATATATATATATTAACTTCCATTGATATATATAATATATATATATATATATATATATATATATATATATTAACAATAAAATGTTTTGCTAATGCCTTACTGTTACTGTATTATACGCCGACAGGCTTTTTTTTTAATCTTAACTTTTATTTTCTGTTTGACACCATTTGTAAAACACTTTGTTACGGTATCTATGTATTGCAGAGGAGCACTACCAAGGCTTTCAACATGCCATCTGACATCTGTCTAATAACTTGATAATGACATTTAACTTGATAATGACATTTGTCTACCTTGGCTCCATTTTCGGAAGTGCAGCTCCATTTTTGGCACCTTCAATCACTGCGAATTTTCTGGTGCACGACCTAAGGAAAACTGGACGCGGAGCAAGGTTTGAACGTGCCATACAACTTTAATATAAAAATCTTGGACTGGGACCACCAGCGCCGTGAATACCCTGCAGGAAATCTCACATTCTGAAGTAAATACTCCAAGACGACACCCTTGTTGCGGTTAAACCTGCCAAAGTAGGTAATATCGAAGGAATCAAGCAGGTTCTGAACGAGGTTCGGATTTTATCTCAGGTAAACCACATAATTTTGGTTCGATTGTTGGGTTGTTGTGTTGATGCAGAGGAACCCCGCCTGATCTATGAGTTCATTCCCAATGGGACCTTATTTGAACATCTCTACATGACCTCCGGAGGAAGGTTCCTGGACTGGAGAACGCGCTTGAATATTGCTCTTCAAACTGCAGAAACACTGACTTACCTCCATTCCGCTGCCTACCCTCATTGCTTCAGTTTCCAAACCCAATCTATGATATTATCCCAACCGCTTGCATGCTAAACCCGTCAGGGATTCCCTATATTTCTCCAGTCTCCCTGCAAATACACAACTTAAGTGTCTAATTCATATGAAAAAAAATTGAAATCAATTTATAAGGGCATGCTGGGGAGGGATGCAGGGTACCTCCAGTCATCGGGCTTAACAAGGCACCTGGTGTAATCACGCTGTTGAAAGGGGCAAGAGAATTGCATATTTCTCTCCAGTCGAGAACGACTTCCCCCTGGAGATGATTGTTCACCACAGATACTCCATGCTTTCCACCTCTCATGCCGTATTATCTCCATTCCACTGCCTACCCTCTAATATATCACAGAGATGTCAAGTCCACAAACATCTTGCTTGACAATAAAAATGAATGCCAAGGTTTCAGATTTTGGGCTATCCAGTATAGCAGAGTCAGACCTGTCACATATCTCCACATGCGCTCAAGGGATAGTGGGTTATTTGGATCCCGAGTATTATAGAAATTACCAGCTCACTGATAAAAGTGATGTGTATAGCTTCGGTGTGGTTTTGCTGGAACTGCTGACATCGCAGAAGGCCACTGATCTCTGCATGGAATCTGATGATGGGAATCTGGCAGTGAATGTGGTTAATATATCAGAACAGGGAAGGATCATGGATGTTGTCGATCCTCGGTTGAAGGAGAACGCTTCGCAAGCTGTTCTGGAAAGGATGAAGGTAGTGCCACTTTTAGAGATGAGTTGTTTGCAGGAGAGGAGGCAATAGAGGCCCACCATGAACCTATACCATGATTTTGAAATGTAGGCAATGCAACTAAAATTCCCGTTGTCCTCTGGCCAAACGACGGTCTGAACTGCTGGAGTTTGATGGCTTCGTATACGAACATGGTTAGGATTTTGGATAGCTGCTTTCTAGATTCACAAATTTGGTTATAACTATAAACCTGTAAAATCATGAGTTCAATATGCTCTATTTGCACCATAGCGAACATGACAAATTTCTTAATTTGAAGCATATCAGTATTTAAGATCCCTAAAATTGACTGTTGAAATCATGATCTTATAACATGAAATTCTTGAAGAGGACAATGAATAGGTGTCTTTATGGTCGATATAAGAATAGGGTCAAACTGAAAATCACTTTTGTCCTTTCTAGATTCACGAATTTGGTTATAACCGTAAACCTGTAAAATCACGAGTTCAATATGCTCTATTTGCACCATAGCGAACATGACAAATTTCTTAATTTGAAGCATATCAGTATTTAAGATCCCTAACTGTTGAAATCATGACCTTATAACCTGAAATTCTTGAAGAGAACAATGAAAAGTGTCCTTATGATCGATATAAGAATAGGGTCAAACTGAAAATCAGTTCTGATCGGTGCAGTCACAAGCTTGTTAATGCTTTCACATATTGGAGCTTCTCCTTAGTCATTTAGTTCCTATCATGTAGACTATTATAGCAGCAATGGAGCCTGTAGTAGGAATGATTAGAGACTCTAATGGATTGGTTAAAGAATAAGCGTTATGCAGATCTGTTCCAAGACATACTCCATTGTAGCATTATGAAATTGAGTTTGAGGGAAATGTTAGCATAAGAAGGCATTCATATGGATCTGTTTATCTACATTATTTGCTGGCAGCATTATTCCCAGATCTCATGAAGAAAATCGGCCCACTACTTTTAAGTTTTCTCATATTAAATAACGATCAAATCTAAATTTTAAATCTTGTGAAGGGATACTGCACAGCTATTTCTTCCTGTAATGAAGAGGATAATCTAAATGCTTTCCCAGTTCATTTATCAACCTTTTATGCACTTAGATCTAACACTTGTTTGTCCTGTTTGAGGAACAGCCTGCCCCAAGGGATGACAAACAACATGCAAAAACAAGCTAGATTCGCTTTTTAAGCAGTTTATTGGACATTGGAATTCGCTATTTAAGCAGTTTATTGGACATTGGACGAAGAGAATTCAAGTTTGAGGGCACATATGTTGAGGAAGCTTGTATTAGGTTAAAATTGTGCAATTTGCTATCTTTCAAACCATGAGTTAAAATTGTGCAATTTCCTATCTTTCAAACCATGAGTTAAAATTGTGCAATTTCCTATCTTTCAAACCATGAGGAACTTGTAAACTTTCACTAACAAATGTTGTCAGGAATGCCACAAAGAATAAAGCTTGAGAGGGATATTTCTTCGAGATTTGTTGTTTATACAATGGAGAGGTGTTTGCATCTAAGTTTAATATATATAGGTGTTTTAATAGGTCTAGTGAAAGTTTGTGTAACTGAACTTTTTAGAAACATCAGTGATTAATAGTTGCTGATACGGTAATAGAGAGAAGAGTTTTTTTTTCACCGTAAAAAGTTATTTTTTTGTTATTTAATTGGAATTAAAAAAATATAGATTTTCAAATACAAATTTTCTTCGGTGATTAATAGTTGCTTATTAGATAACAGAGAAAGAAGAGTTTTTTTTAATAGTTGCTGATTAGGTTATAGAAAAGAAGAGTTTTTTTTCACAGTAAAAAGTTATTTTTTGTTATTTAATTAGAATAAAAAAAATATAAATTTTTAGATACAGATATAAGTCTAATAAATCAGAGATGTGCAAGAAAAAACTACTCCCATCTAAGTTACATTGCTATGTACTCCCTATACAGACTGACTTGACTGAAATAAATACAAATAGATATTATCTACTTAAGTTGCAGTATACTTTCAATGATAACATCAAACTACTAATTTGAAAACTACAACCTTTAACAAAGATACTTAATTATCAGCATTTTACTTGCTGTTGCCCAAGTCTGTCCTGTAGAATATTGTTCGGCTATGTTTGTCCATATTCACGCTTCCGTTACAGATTTGCTTGTCCAAATGTCTGAATTTGCTGCCGATTCCTTGAATTGGTCACTGTGGCCTCTTCTTTTGCTGCCGGGGGTCTGCATACTTGGACTCGTAATAAAAGTCTCTTTTATCCTCGGCAATTTCTCTCTTCATGCCCAGCTGTTTGTTTCTAGTTTCATGGCTGCCACAGGTTTCTCTTGGGCTCAGCGGCCCTTTTATTTTTTGTTTTTATTTTGCCTGGCGCCTTTGCTCTAGTGCTGGGCGTTAAGGTTCGTTGACCAGTTTCTTTGGAGTGGTCTCTCCTTTTCTTCAGAGCCTGCCTCTGCTCCCCTTTTGGGGTTTCTGATGTCTCTGTTATCAGCCTATATCTGCAGTATTTGTGCCATCCCCGATGGGTTTTGCCGACAGTTGTTTGAATGTATTGACTGACCCATTGCTGGGATTTTCATGGTGCTTTTCTTGGGATTATTCGGCAGGCCTGTGTGCCCTGTATGATGTATTTTGTGTCTGATAAATTGATGAGTCACGGACTGTTATTTGCGCTATATTTGGTGATTCCTATTTTGTATCTGCTAAATAGATGAGTCACTGCCTGTTGTTTGCGTGATTGATTCTCTCTTCATGCCCAGCTGTTTGTTTCTGGTTTCATGCTGCCACGGGTTTCTCTTGGGCTTAGCGGCCCTTTTATTTCTTGTTTTTATTTTGCCCGACGCCTTCGCTCTAGTAGTGGCTTTGGGGTTTGCTGACCAGTTTCTTCGGGGTTCTCTTTTTCTTCAGCGCCTGCATCTACTCCCCTTTTGGGGTTTCTGCTCTGTTATCAGCCTATTTCTACAAGATTTGTGCCATCCATGAGGGATTTTGCAGACAGGTTTGAAGTAGACTGCCTATTGCTGGGATTTTCATGGTGCTTTTCGTGGGATTATTTAGCAGACCTGTGTTCCCTGTATGATGTATTTTGTATCGGCTAAATTGATAAGTCACTGCCTGTTGTTTGCGCTATATTTGGTGATTCTTACAGTTTCGTTTGAGGGGCCTACAGGCTTGATATCAGTCATAGTCAATTCTGGCAAATGCTTTGAGGGGCCTACACTCATGATATCATTGATAGTCAATTCTGGTCCATGCTATATGATTATGTAAACATCTTTATTTTAATACAAAGGTGTGATTATTTTTCCAAAAAGAATGTTTTTCTTTTTCTTGATGAAATGTTGATTACTCCGAAATAGTCCTCAACGTTTCTAGATTTTAAAATTTTGAATGCACGATATTTGAGCTATAATTTGATATAAACTAAATCTCACACAAATAAATTAATCTACACCTCACAAACCAAGTAATCTACACCATATGAATCTAAATCTAATTTAATACCACATACTCTGAATCCGATCTGATTTAACACCACACTCTGAATCTGATTTAACAGATGCAGTTTTTAAAATTAATATATCCTGCTAGTTATATGGAGTGATTAACCTATAGTTTAAAAATCAATCAATGGTACTAGCTAAAGTAGTCCCAAAGAAATAACCTCAAACCTTACAAAACCCTGCACCAGCAAACTTAGATCATCCTTGTTATGAAGCCTACTCCTAATATATAGCGGTTTCTGGAAACGTCAGTTATAGTGAACCGAATTGAGGCATTGAAGGAGTTTGTATCTGGACTTTTTTGAACATATGTTCTCCTAGTTAGCGTGTCTCCTAATAAATAGCATTGAACCTAACTAAACGCATCCTTGGATTAAGGCATTTAGCCCAGCCTTCAATGAACCCTAATAGACAAGGGTTTTTGGAAACCCTAATTGTACTAATATTTTGGTTTTTAACGAGCATAACCGCATTGAAACTTGAAAGGAAGCAATGTCCCTTCCATAATCTAAATATTATCCATAGTTCTGGGTTGGTAATCGAATTTTTTTAATAGAGTAAATGCATCAAAGTATACAGAATCAAATTGTGAATTTATGTGAATTGAAAGTGAAACCACAGCCTATTGTGAATTTATGTGAATTGAAAGTGAAACCACAGCCTATTGAGGAAAGTGGAAAATGCACTTTGCTCAATACTAATAATCCAATGAAATAACTAAGTATTGTAATCAAAAAACCAGGTCTCTTAATTCTCAAAACATTGAGAGAAAACAACCCATAAACAAAGATATATAAAAACATATCCATAGTCATAAACAAAAGCGAATATAAACTGTGACCATATAACCGAAAAAACTGTTCTGCCCCCATAGCAGCAAAATGCAAGATGCAGTGATAAAGACCAAATAACCGAGATTTTTGAAAAGTATGGAGGCTGATCCGATTCGAAGACTTTTTTGAAGGACGGAAGCTAATCTGACTGGATGACCTGACTGGGTGACCTGCCCGTTACCATTATATGCCACGACTCCAGAGCCCGCTGTAAACCTTTTTTAGAAAAGTAATCTGCTTCCACATTCCTTTCCCTGTCAGGTATAGCTTTAACAAGGTTAACTACGTTGTTCAATGTACGAGCCAGAAAGTCCAGATGTGCCGAGAAGTGTAACCTTTCCCCGTTCTGCGTAAGCCCACTAACTCGCATCTTTATGTATATCGTGTGACGGCCTAGCTCTGTTTCAACTTTCTTTCTCACATAGGTTTCCCGGGCCAAATGCGTCCAAGTAATTGCTGTAACGTTTATATGCAGCCCGTAGGGCATCTTGAACTTCCTCTGTCAAAGGTCTCACATTCTCGCCTGTCTGCCCAGTCATCTCATCTAGCTCCATTTTCAAGTATTCCAAAACTCCAGAGAACTGCTCCACTGCCTCGGCTGAACGCTATGCATTTGCTAAAGCTTCATGTCCAGCCTTATCATCGGTTTTCTTTGACAATGCATTCATAACATCAGCCTTTACTGGGTCAGGAAGCTCCTCCCCATCTGCAGCCAAGACATCCTTGAGGGAATTCTTAACATCAGGGTCTGTTACTTAGTGTAATGCACTTATGTCTGAACTAAATGATCGTATAGGAGTTTTGACCGCAAATGGAAGCCTGAGATCTTTTCTACCAGCCCAAGCATCCTGTGCCACATGAGAAGTTATATCCCGAACATGTTCATGCCCCCCAACTAGAAGTGTTGACAATATATTTGCTCGCGAGAGATGCGCTAGTACAGGCTTCAACCTGGAGGATGTGCCAAGCCTGGCTGCAAATAGACTCGCCATTGCTCCCTGCCTTCCAACAACCAGCTACACAGCACATTAACAATATATGATCAGAATGGCCACTCAGTTCTGGGCTGGTGTTGCTAACATAATGTGATATGTTGATCAACATATTACAGAGCTCATTGTAACAAAAACAGAGCAACTTGATTTCAATCAAGAGATGAGCATATTGAATATAATTGTTTTTCATTTTATGGGCCTCGTCCTTTTGAATCCTGCACATAAATGCCCTTCCCAAGCGCCAAACAGTAAGTGGCCATCACGTTAAAGATTATCAGAAATTCAAAATTAGAAAACAAATAAATAAATACGAGCGTCCACAAATAAAAAGTGAAATGGGAAGGGGATCAGAATCGACTGGCTTGGACTGCTCCGAAGAAGAGCAGAAAGCAGTGGATGATATCATAGTCGATCATTTGGGGAAAGTTATTTCATCATTTCCCCTTCCTCAGTCTCGCGCACACACAAACCCTAATACATATTGGTCTCTCCCGAGTCTCGTGCGCACACAAACCCTAAGCCTATGGTTTCTGCAAACCTTAATTGTAGCGAAAGATCTTTGTTTACAAAAACGACAACCTTGCTGAAGATTGGAATGGTTTTGAAAGTCCTCCGTAATCCAAATTCCAACAAATTCTGTATAACAGAATATGGATGCTGCTCGTAACATCTTCATTGAGATAGTTCCGTGAGAAGAAATGGAAACCAATGTATAACGAGAAAGGATACAGAAGAAAACTATTTGTTTAAAAAATAAAAAGCCGCCGATTCTCACTTAGATCATTCTGAAACAAAATCAAAAACCTCATCTGAACTAAGGCGTATGCAATTTCAAAAAAAAAAATCTAAACAGATGGCATCAAGTTAGGGATTCCAAACCATAAAAATTAGACTAAACATTAAATAAATAAAAGGGTGAGATAATCCCAAAAAAAAAAACAAAAAGAGAAACCACACTAAACAGAGCGCATTGAGAAGAGGGATCAGAAACGACTGGCTTGGAATGCTCCTCCGAAGAAGAGCAGAACGCAGTGGAAAATATCAGAGTCGATCATTTGGGGAAAGTTATTTCATCATTTCCCCTCCTTGTGCCAAAGCGCACACCCAAAACATAAATATATTTACAGCCTACGCAGATCAGAAATCACGAAACCCTGACCACCTCTAGCCAACTACGCACCTTCTACCTCAGAAGCTTCTTCCATGATTTCCATTAGCGGACTTCCACCGCCCATATAAGATTTGAAATCCGAGGGTAACCTAAAACACTACCCTAAACCCTAAAAAAACCAAAAAATATTCTCCTCGTGCGCCCCTACAAAATTAATTTAATTATAAATAATTATTACATAATATGTTATAATATTATATCAAGAGTAAATATTTAAATGGTGGCTCGGACTCATGACTCAATTTAAATGGATAATTATTCACCATCATTAAACTAAAATTGTATCCATTAACAATAAAATGTGTTACTATTAATATATTGTTATGATACTCATCCTAACATCATTAAAAATAATTGTATCAATTAACAATAAAATGTTTGGCTAATACTTAACAATAAAATGTTTGGCTAATACTTATATCAGTTGACAATAGAGTGTATTGTTTATACACTTTAGAATGGCATCATTGATTCAAATCTCACACGAGTATGACCAACACCCTCGTACGCGATTCTGCAATTCCCAAAAATGCAGAAAGAGAAAAGAACATTAGTAGAGAAAATATTACATAATATACGTGCTTTAATGCTTTAATAGATACAGACCTTTTACGCTGATCTGGCAATGGACATGGATTTGCATCTAAGTTTATTATATATGGGTGTTTTAATAGGTCCGGTGAAAGTTTGTACCTGATTTTTTTATAAATATAGTTGATTAATAGTTGTCAATATACAGTTAAGGTTTATATATTAATATATATATGAATTAGGTTGAATGTTGTACGGAACAGCAATCTGTCTATTGGCTCTCCGGTCGATTTAGGTTTTGGCCATGTTTGTCCATATTCACGCCTGGGGTTACAGACTTGCTTGTCCACATAGGTTTTGGCCATGTTTGTCCATATTCACGGTTGGGATTACAGACTTGCTTGTCCACATGTCTGCGTTTGAATCGGACCTGTGGCCTCTTCTTTTGCTGCCGGGGTCCGCATACTTGGACTTATGATAAGAGCTTCTTTTATCATCTGCAGCTTCTCTGTTCGTGCCCAGCTGTTCATTCCTTGTTTCATGGCTGCCACGGGTTTCTCTTCGGCTTTACGACCCTTTTATTTTGTTTTTGCACTCTGTTACTGGCATTTGGGTTAGCTGACCAGTTTCTTTCGAGTTGCCTCTTTTTCTTCGGAGCCTGCCTCTGCTCCTTTTGGTGTTTCTGCTCTCTTATCAGCCTATTTTTGCAGGATTTGTGCCATCCTTCAGGGGTTTTGAAGATAGTTTTTGAATGTATTGACTCCCTATTGTTGGGATTATTCAGCAGCCCTGTGTGCTCTGTATCATGTATTTTGTATCTGCCAAATTGATGAATTGACGGCCATTGTTTGGGCTATATCCGGTAATCCCTATGGGATTTTTTAGGCTGCCCACAATTGGATTTTTTTAGGCTGCCCACAATTGGATTATGCAGACCTGTGTGCTCTGTATCATTTATTTTGTATCTGTCAAATTGATGAACGACTCCCATTGTTTGGCTATATCAGGGGAATCCCTATTTTGTATCTGCCAAATTGATGAATGACTGCCATTGTTTGGGCTATATCCGGTGAATCCCTGTGGGATTTTTTTAGGCTGCCCAAGGACATCAGTTTGATATCAGTTATATGTCACATGATTATGTAAATATCTTTATCTAATAGAAAATTTGTTTTTTTCCTTTTAACTGAAAAAGAAAACAACAATCTGTCTACTAGCTAAAAGCTGATCCTCTTTACGATAAGAGCAATATGTCTTTAGTATAAAAAACACATTCTTTAGGCTATATCCGGTGAACCCCTATGGGATTTTTTTTTCCTTTTAACTGAAAAAGAAAACAACAATCTGTCTACTAGCTAAAAGCTGATCCTCTTTACGATAAGAGCAATATGTCTTTAGTATAAAAAACACATTCTTTAGGCTATATCCGGTGAACCCCTATGGGATTTTTTTGAGGCTGCCCACAAGACATCAGTTTGATATCAGTTATATGTCACATGATTAGGTAAATATCTTTATCTTAATAGAAAATTTGTTTTTTCCTTTTAACTGAAAAAAGAAAACAACAATAGACAGTAGTTAAATGCTGACCCTCATATGTCTTTAGTATAACAACAATATGTCTACTTGTTAAATTCTGACCTTTTGACCTTTTGGGATCAGTTTAATTACTCCAAATGCTACATTGGAATAACATATAGTTTAATTAATTAAACCCCAAATAGTTAAATAATTAAACCCCAATAGTTAAATGCTGACCCTCATATGTCTTTAGTATAAGAATAATATGTCCACTGGTTTTTTGGGATAGTTTAATTACTCCAAATGCCTCACTGGGATAGTTTGTTTAATTTTAGTTTAATTAAACCAAATGCCTCATTGGAATAACAACAACCAATATAGTTTAATTAATTAAACCCCAGATAGTTAAATGCTGACCCTCATATGTCTTTAGTATAAGAATAATATGTCTACTGGTTAAATGCTGATTTTTTGGATAGTTTGATTACTCCAAATGCTGATCCTCATTGGAATAACAACCATCAATTTTTGGGATAGTTTAATTAATTAAACCCCAAATGCTGATCCTCATTGGGAATGTTGATTCTTTTGGGGATAGTTTATAGTAACTACGATAACAATTAATAAATACAATAAATACTGATCTTCACTGATCTTCATTGGATACTGATCTAAATACTGATTAATAAATACAATAAATACAAATACAATAAATACTGATTTTCGCTGATCTTCATTGGGATACTGATCTTCATTCGGATAGAAGAAGTGAAATTGGGATAACAAGTGAAATGTTGATTTTTTGGGGATAATTTAATTATTTCAAATATTCATTTTTTTTATAATTTAATTACTCCAAATACTCAATCTGAACCTATAACCTGATGTAGACTAAACCTCACAAACCAAACTACACCTCTGGATACGATTTACCGCTGAATATGAATATGAGTATTTGTTATATAACCTGATGTAGACTAAACCCCACAAACCAAACTACACCTCTGGAATTACACCTCTGGATATGATTTACCGCTGAATATGAGTATTTAACAAATGTGATTTAAAATTTAAATCAATCTATGCTGCTAGTTATATGGGATGCTTAACGTATCATAATAAAGATCAATCAATGGTATTAGTTACAGTAGTCCCAAAGAAATAACCACAAACCTCACAAAGTCCTCGACCAGGAAACTTGGATCATCGTTGTATAAAGCCTACTCCTAACAAATAGCGGTTTCTGGAAACGTCAGTTGTAGTGAACCGATATCAGGTATTTAAGGACTTTGTATCTGGGCTTTCTGTAAATATGGATACTTGGATCTGGGATTGTAGTTCAATATGTGCTCCTAGTTAGAGTGGCTCCAAATAACATTGAACCTAACTAAACGCATCCCTGGAATAAGGCACTTAGACCAGCCTTCAATGAACCCTAATAGATAAGGGTTTCTGGATACCCTAATTGTAGTAAAGCAACTTTAGTTTTAAAGGATCATAACCGCATTGAAAATTGAAATGCCCCCTCCATAATCTAAATATTCTCCGTAATTCTTGGCTGATGTTGCTAACATCATTGTGATATGTTGATCAACATATTACAGAACTCATTGTAACAAAAACATAGCAACTTGATTTCAAATCAAGACACAGATGAGCATAAGAAATATATTTGTTTTACATTTTATGGGCCTCGTCCATTTGAATCATGCGCATAAAATAACCTTCTCAAGTGCCAAACAGTAAGCCAATACATTAAAGAGATCAGAAATTGAAAATCAGAAAACAAATAAATAAATGCGAGCTTCCGCAAATAAAAAGTGAAATAGGAAGGGGATCAGAATCGACTGGCTTGGACTGCTCCGAAGAAGAGCAGAAAGCAGTGGATGATATCATAGTCGATCATTTGGGGAAAGTTATTTCATCATTTCCCCTTCCTCAGTTTCGCGCGCACACAAACCCTAATACATATTGGTCTCTCCCGAGTCTCGTGCGCACACAAACCCTAACCCTATGGTTTCTGCAAACCCTAATTGTAGTGAAAGATCTTTGTTTTAAAAAACGACAACCTTATTGAAGGTTAGAATGATTTTGAAAGTCCTGCGTAATCCGAATTCCAACAAATTGTCTAACAGAATATGGAGTATGCTGGTAACATCTTCATTGAGTTATTTTCATGAGAAGAAATCGAAACCAAATTATAGCAAGAAAGAATACAAAAGAAACGATTTGTTTAAAAATAAAAAGACACCAATTCCCGCTTAGGTCATTCTGAAACAAAATCAAAAACCTCATCTGAACAAAATCGTATGCAATTTCAAAAAAATCTAAAATGTTGGCCTCAGGTTAGGGATTCCCAACCATAAAAATTAGACTAAACATTAAATAAATGACGGGGTGAGATCATCCCAAAAAAACCAAAAAGAGAAACCACATTAAACAGAGCGCGATTGGAAGAGGGATCAGAAACGACTGGCTTGGACTGCTCCTCCGCAGAAGAGCAGAACGCAGTGGGCAATATCAGAGTCGATCATTTGGGGAAAGTTATTTCATCATTTTCCCTCCTTGCGCTGAAGCACACACCCAAAACATGATTAAATTTACAGCCTACGCAGATGAGAAATAACGAAACCCTGACCTCGAACCAACTACGCACCTTCTAACTAAGACGCTTCTGCCATGATTTCCTTTAGCGTACTTCCACCGCACTTATAACATATGAAAACCGAGGGTAAGTTAAAACCCTACCCTAAACCCTAAAAGCCATGATTTCCTTTACCGTACTTCCACCGCACTTATAACATATGAAAACCGAGGGTAAGTTAAAACCCTACCCTAAACCCTAAAAAAACCAAAATATATTTTCACTGTGATTCTGCCAAAACAAATTAATTATAATTATAATTATTTTCATTGTGATTCTGCCGAAACAAATTAATTATAAATAATTATTAGGTAGATGGTATTATATTAGGTTGATGGTAATATA
>APFE030657789.1:17371-33229 GCA_000404065.3 Pinus taeda
AATAATAATAATTTAAAATATCCCGGATGTGGGTGTTCACAACGAATGAAGTGACGGCTAGGATAA
This sequence comes from Pinus taeda, assembly GCA_000404065.3. Lineage (NCBI taxonomy): Eukaryota > Viridiplantae > Streptophyta > Pinopsida > Pinales > Pinaceae > Pinus > Pinus taeda. The sequence goes on from APFE030657789.1 coordinate 17,438, forward strand.
GGGACGGCAAGTGGCATAGCCACAAGGCCACCTGTAAGCCCACACACAGAATAATAAAAATGGTATACCGCATTCATAAATGCAATTTAATGAGGCACACACACCAACCTACCAACGCCATCCCGCCTCGGCTCTACAAAATGGAAGCCTCAGATGCTTTTCGGCCCACATCCTCGCCTGTTCATGCTCCTCTGCCTCTAAATTGCAAGTGCCCCTTGGTTGTAGTAGAGCCAAGCACTCGCACGACAACAGGTAGGAGATGCAATATTCTCTGTTGTATAGATTTCGGGAAGGGCAACCACTATTCACATAGCCTGCTATGTGACCTGACCATCGCTTCTGATCCCTCCGCCTCTGATAACACCACCCAAATTGACCCTTTCTACTCAGTGCCTACTCCTCTCAGTCAGTCCATTGCTCCCTACGCAATTATGCCTCGGTTGCACTAGTGAATGCGTAGCAGGAGGGGCAGCAGCGGACGCAGAATGCCCCATTCTTTGCCCTCAATGGTCTCTGACTCATCCTCCCCCTCGCCAAATTACTTCTTGGCCCGTTATCCTGATACACGCAGTGGCAGAGGTTGCACAGGCGTTGTTAGCTCCCAGTCCTCACAAACCTATCCTATAGCTACTGCTCTCCCTCCCAGCCCTCAGCAATCCAATTATACAGCTCAATTCACTTACCAATGCTCTCGGGATCGACCTCTGATCAAGGCCACCATTACAGTGACGTTTCAGGAGGAACCCTCCATCGAGGAAGGACGTCCCGCTCACGCAATGGAGAAGAATTTTGCTCAGGGCAAACCTTCGGCAGCACGTCCCACTCACGCAACAGAGAAGAAGGATAATGCTCAGGGCGAGCCTTCTGTAGCATAGTAGAAGCAAGAAAAACTGGCGAAGGACGACACAGGTGAATAGTCGAAAGACGCGGATGAACTTGATGCCTATAGGTGTCTAATTCTTGAAGAACACCCGTCAACGCCAAATGACGATTAAACTAGCACGTGTCTTCAAGTTTCAAGTTCCCGATACCCAGTCCTATGGGTTTATTTTTGCTTTTTTGAACAAAATAGTTAGTTTTGAAGCTGTTTCTAATAGAATATCAATCTATGTACAAACATTGGTTTCCCCTATGAGGGCAGCAAATCCATTTTGGACTAGACTGGACTGGTTTCCCTCTTCTGGGAAGTCTTCATTATGTTTTGGATGCAATATGCCATGAACCTCGGCTAAGAACTGCAAAGGCCAGTGCCTCCATGTATCATTTTGTTACAGTGATAGATTTTAGACATATTTAGAAAAAATAATAATAATAATAATTTAAAATAAAATTATAATTTAGTTAAATTTTATGATTTTTTTACCTTGGTAAAAGCAAGATATTTTGTGAGGTAGTTTTTTTAATGTTTATCATAATTTGATGTTTATGAGTATCTACGGCTCATTTACTTTATATAATTACACTAGTATATGTACTCTAATACTTTATATAATTACACTAATATATGTACTCTAATACTTTTGTAGTATATGTACTCTAATACTTTTGTAGATAAGTTAAAGATGGATGATCTCTAATTTTTGGGATTAGGGATTTCTTTAGTATAAAAACTTATGATTTATTTATTTTTTAAAAATTTTAAAAATTAAAAGTTTTAAAAGGGTAAAAATTTGGTAAAAGTAAATGCTAAACTTTCCAAATTAAATTAATAAATACATAATGTTTTATAACTTTATTAAAATTTAAATAAATTAAGGAGGTTGAGATTTTGTTTAATGGCTATTATATAATTAATAGTCCATAAAATATTACATGTGTATAGACATGTTATTTTAAGAAATATGGAGTTTTCTAATTATAATTTTAATTTAATTATTAATTATTATCAAATAGACGTTAGGGATCTAATCTCCATAAAATATTCTTAATAGTACTCACAAATTAAAGGACTAGATTTATCGCCCATGGGGTTTTGGATTGACGGTGAATGGGTGCACTGTTAAGGCACTCCTTGTGATAGGTCATTGGTTCAAATCCCCGTGGGTGCTTACCTATCAAAAAACAAAAAACAAAAATGACTAGATTTATCTCAAAAATAGATATTTCCTTTATACCCATTTAATTAAAATGATTGATTAAAAAATGTCATATGAAACTAAAAAAAATGTATTTTTGAATCCATGGGTTATGCACATTGTGAATCCTCATAGGTATAAGAATTGGCATGACAATTCTCATCCATAAATATTGTATCCAAATCTCACCCTTGTTAGAATGCCATTCAATGTCATTTTTGCTTCCACTCTTGGCTTTGTAAAACACCATTATAATTAGTCATGGGTTATAGGGATAAATTGTCATGGCATCAGAAATTTATTAATAAGATTAACTGCAAATACATAGCTCAATGACAATTTTGAAGAGCAAAGAATAAGCATAAAGCAAACCCAAGGAAATGAGATTGTCTCTTTCTTCATTTCATGTCTTCCATCTCTCTAAAGGTATCTAACATGTTGATTTAAAGTTATTTTGTTGCACTGGTAATGATATGTGTCTATTTGTTATGTCATGATGCGGTTATAGTATCAGGGTGTAATATTTGATTATTGCGTTGAGAGACACTCTTTACAATGCAATATAAAGGAGATGCATGGTTTTTTTCATGCTCAACATAGAGTCAAGATGTGACATTTATTACACACACAACAATAAAATACTTTTCAATGTTGCTTATCAAAAGAAAAATCAATATAGTCTCAAGTAAGATATTTCCATATCAACTTTACACACACAAAACAAAACCATTATAATGGTGGCCACAAAATAAAATTGTGCAATCTCATCTAAGTAAAATATCTCCATATTAACTTTATATAATACACACACACATTCCGAGTAACATATCTAGAGGGAAACCTCTAAGGCACTTGTCCTCATTTCGAGGATGGAATTAAGGTTGTTACACTGTAGATCCTCTATTGTGTGTCTTGCATTTTTTTTATGAAATGTGATTGTGTTGATGAAGCAAAAGTGTAATGACTTCTAAGTATGTGGCCTTGTGGGATAATTTGAAGTACATGTGTTGGCTAGTGGTGGCCTAGACCCCCTAGGTGGATGGTCATGGTAGGTCCTTTTAGTCCCCATTCTCATGTGCTTAGTTTTATTACTTCAGTCGACTATCCCTTAGTGATAGTAACTCCCATCATGTCAAGTATTTATGTCTTGGCTAGGTATTTAAACATCTTGGGATGGATCTATTAGGACACATGATTTACAAGAGACATTGTTACACATTTATTTTATTGCTATGTAAAATGTGATTGCACTTTGTAAGGATTGTTACACCCATGGTTTAGCACATATTTTCCCCATGCATACCCTCTCTATTCTTATGTATTCTCCACACTTTCGCCATCAATGCTTGGAGGTGATTATAATACTCGTGTTCATCAAGTTTCATGCTCCCCAAGGTAGTTTCAGAGTTTTTTAGTCATATCACATTTCTTGAGGCATTGGTCACATTATCCAAGGCATGAATGTGCTAATTGCATCGACTTAGACCCACCTTACACATCGATAGAAAAGTGACCCACGCATGTGGGCTTTTATAGTAGTTGTGAGGGTATTTTCAAGCTTATTTATTAATGTGGATCTCACTTAAGTGGTGTATCAACTAAATAATACGACATAACACTCACTTAAAGTGAAATTATGATGTAAATATGAATCAAAATCATTAATTGAAAACTAATTAAACAAAGAAGACAAGACATCCACCTTTAGGGGGGCGGAGGGGGGGTTTACCATTTAGAGAGGTCATTTCACTCACTCAAGCTAGATTTTAAAGTGAACAAAGGAGACTTTACTTGCACCTAAATGAGACATCCCAAGCACATCATAAGTGGAACATTACACTCGTAAAGTAAATTTGTCTTCTTCTAAGTTCAACGTCACTTTGTTTGTTATGGGTTTTATGACTAGCTTTTGGACTTGCAAAGTCATTCCCATGCTTCATGAAAGTGCCTTGACCTAAGGTATGACCACGGGCATTCATTTGAGACGTATTTTGAAGGTTTATGAGCATCTTTTAGACTTTTTATGGATATTTTTTGGAGGATGTTGACTCCTTTGGAGGATTTTATCACCTCTTTTGTGAGGATTTTAAGCATATGTGAATCATCAATTAATTGTATCTTGATTTTGTCTCCAAGTTATGTGGATAAAAAGTCACTTTTGAGTGATTCCTTGGGCTAAATTTAAGGAATAAAGAATGAGGAGGATTTGTGAAACTTATTTATAAGTAAAGGCCTTCCTCCAATTCCAAATTGATGTGAATTGTTGGAGAACATTTTTGAAGTTGTTAATAAAATATCTTTATTTGGTATTTTGGTGTCAACTCCCTTGAACTCTCCCTGTAATGGTTGTTTTTTGGTTTATTGAAGAAATTGTTGTGGGTGATTCAATATTTCTACCAAATAAATAGCAGAATTTATCCATTGATGGGAAATATTTTGTGACTTAAAAAGAGGACATCTAGGGTTTGTTGTTGATTTGTGTAGCTTGGGAGGTACTCCAAGCCCTAGGGTTCAAGGTTTGGAGAGCAAAGCGCCACAAGGGCAGCTTGTGGGCTTGGAACCCAAGTATGGGGTTTTGGTACCCATCAAGATTTGGTAAAAACATTGATGGATTTACAACATGTGATGGATGAGGATGATAGTGCTTGGAAAGATTATTCCAAGGCAATGAAAAACGTCTGAATCCGAGTTGTCGTTAGAGAGATGAATTTTTGAAGTTGACTAGTAACTATTGGTTGTCAAGTAGGCCAACTTGAAGAGCCAATGGATGTGTCACTTCAAATGTGACGTTGAGCCCTTCTTTATGGTATATATAGAAGGTGATATGAGGGTGATAAAGGCATCCATCTTGTGCAACATTCATCAAAGATAGCTCTGAAATTTGGATGCCCTATTTGCAGCAAAAAAATGGTCAAAGGACAACGTGAGAAAAAGTCTAAATTGATGGCCAAGGAGCGGCGTGGGAGAGGTCTATTTGGAGGCAAAGTTCTGGGCAAGATTATGGACCTTCTCAGGGTTGTTTGAGCGCTAAAAAGGCAATTGTTCTAGGGCCAAGATGTTGGGCTGCTAGGTCAAGGAGCAGAGGACATTACGTTGTTGTTTAGGAGTTGTTTGGGCATTGTTTGAAGGGTTGTTCACTACAAGATTGATGTGTGTTAGGCTGCAAGCCATAACACCACAGCAGGGGCTTGCATAGGGCATGTAAAGGGGCTAGTGTATGCCCTAGATAATAGCACAGCAAGGAGTCCTTTAAGGGTATGCCGCAGTTGATTGAAGGGTTTTTTGGGGACTTTCAAAGGAGTTAAGGGCTGCAGCAAATGACTTAACCAGCACTGTCACAAACATCAGTGTGCAAACATAAAGGACAATAGTGTTTTGTGGAGGAACGTTGGGTCAAGAAGTAACCAGTTTGGATCAGATTTTTGTGCAACGTGTTGGTGCCATGTAGATGACATTTCGTGGTGGTGAAGTGTCATCTTAGGAGCAGAATCGACAGTGACGAGATTGGGTGTCATAGCGCTGATTCGAGGGTGGCGTTTTGGCTAACCCAAAGTAGCCCTAGAGCAGCAAAGAAAGACTTTGTTGGTGCGAGATTGGGTGAAGTTTTAGTGCTGAAGTGCAGCACTTCGATGGACGAAAGATGTTGCTAGTCTCGCAGATTAGAGCTCAGGAATTACACCTACCTAGAGAACAGTTTGATGAGCCCGTGTTCATTGTAGCAGACTTGACTTGCAGCAGTGATAGGACGCAGCGCTCTTGGAGTATCAAAGTGTAGATGCCTTGATGGACTAAGGCACTACTAGTGAGCAGTACAAAAGTGAAGGATCGACAAGACAAGATACGACATAGTCGTTGCAACGACATTTGTCATTGTAGCTCGTATACCATAGACTATTGTAGTTTAATATAATGAAAATTGGGATTGTACATATTGTACAATTTTGTTTAAAATTGTGTATATTCTGCATATGTGATTTACTGCTTTATACTTCTACTGTGCAAAGTAGTTTATGGTTGAGATTCTTAGTTTGGTAGCATCAGTAATTTTAAGACTCTAACCAAGACCCAAGGTCGTGGAAATTCAACATGGTATCAGAGCATGTATGAGCTACTTTGTAATTAAGTAAATCAGAGTTGTGCACAGCGAAGTACAGCGTGAGAGGGAGTTGGTCACATTATGAGTGAAGGGTTCACTACAAATGTCGAAGTTGCAGGCAGGTATCCTATATGAGGACAAGTTGGCAGGGTTGTCCAACTATAGTCCATGGAAGTAAAGGATCAAGTTGATCTTGTAGGTCAACGGGATCTGGGATTTTGCCAAGAAAGAGATCAAGAAGCCAACCGACCCAAAGGAGCTGGAAATATGGGAAGATTTGGATGCGAGGGGGAGAGTGATCATCCTTGATGGTGTGAGGGATGCCCTAATACCTCATTTGTCTGGGAAGAACACTACACATGAGATGTGGGTGTCTCTTCAAAATTTGTTCCAAAATAAGAACGAGAACTAAGTATTGGTATTGGAGGATAAGTTGAAGTCCACCAAGATGTTAAAAGGTGAAAGTGTGACCTCGTATCTGACGAGATTGTCTCAGGTCAAAGATGAGCTTGCTACCATCGATGTGACTGTCTAAGATGAAGATATGGTAAGGATTGCCTTGAAAGGGTTCATCGAGGAATGGAAGCCCTTCCATCAAAGGAATCGTTGCCAGGGAGAAGTTGCCAGACTAGGATAGGTTGAGGGATGACTTCATTCAGGAAGAGTTGCGAGACGAGGATCTTTAGCCTTAGTAGAAAGCTTCAGATGATGATGTGGCACTTGCATCACGAATGAAGGTTAAGCACAAGGACTTGAGTAAAGTCTAGTGTTTCAACTGTGGTGAGATGGGTCCTTTTTCGTTGAGATGTCCGATGAAGAAGAAGGGAAATGATGAGAAGAAGAAAGGAAAGCAACTCTGTAGTGTTGTCGCTTCAGCAAAGATGGACGATCTCTCTAATAGATTGGAAGAGGACGACTTTGTTATGATTTCTCATTTCTCGCGAAGTACCATCACTGAGGATGGATGGTACGTGGAAAGTGGTGCGACAAAGCATATGACAGGGTCACAGGTTGTTTTTTAGACTCTAGCTGGATGGGACTCGAAGTTGCACATGGTGTTGGGCGGCAAGAGTCAATTGGAGATTCGAGGATTGGGTGTTGTCATTTAGGATGGAGACAGGACATATGATGCGGGTCCAGGATGTAATGTTTGTACCAGGACTCAGATATGGCGTGATTTCTGTCTCGATGATCGAGAGGAAAGGGTTTGAGGCCTTGTTCCAGGATGGGAAGGCAAAACTCAAGCTCAAAGGCTAAGTCTGATGTGATTGCACTCAGAGTTAGAGAGCATGGTCTCTACATGACGAGCAAGCCTATGGATCATCGAAAGAAGCAGGTGGAGCAGGTTTAGGTTCCAGAGAAGCAGGTGCAGGTGCAAGCTTCATAGGAGAAGGCACAAGTTCCTGAGAAGAAGGTACACTTTCCCGAGAAGGTCCAAATTCCAAAGACTCAGGAGGAGTCTAGTTCGAGAGGGAGCTTGCGGATTCAGAGGGAGACTCTGCAACCCAAGAAGAGCGTGTGGTTAGTGGTGAGCAAGGGTGCTTCTACAACTGCCAAGAAGGAACCATGGAAAGAGTGGAAGACGTTACAAGATAAGAAGAAGAAGCAGGTTGCTTCCAACAATGACAGCAACACTTCCGAGGAGGGCATAGTTCACCATACAAGGATTGTTGCGATTGTGAGCATCAGGAGTTGGGCAAGTGTTGCGAGCAATGGTGATGATGATGATGAGATACTTCCTAGTCTTGGAAGTACCTCCCTCGCTAAGGGGGAGTGTTGATTCGTGTAGCTTGGGAGGTACTCCAAGCCCTAGGGTTCAAGGTTTGGAGGGCAAAGTGCCACGAGGGCAGCTTGAGGGTTTGGAACCCAAGTATGGGGTTTTGGTACCCATCGAGATTTGGGACAAAAAATTGATGGATTTATAACATGTGATGGATGAGGATGATAGTGATTGGAAAGACGATTCCAACACATTGAAAATTGTCTGAATCTTTAGAGAGATGATTTTTTTAAGTTGACTAGTAATTATTGGTTGTCAAGTAGGCCGACTTGGAGAGCCAATGGATGTCACTTCAAATGTGATGTTGAGCCCTTCTTTATGGTATATATAGAAGGTGATATGAGGATGACAAAGGCGTCCATCTTGTGCAACATTCATACAAGATAGCTCTGAAATTCGGATGCCCTAGTTGCAGCAAGAAAAGGGTCAAGGGACAACGTGAGAAAAAGTTTGAATTGAAGGCCAAGGAGCAGTGTGAGAGAGGTCAATTTGGAGGCCGAATTTGGGTAAGATTATGGACCTTCTAAGGGTTGTTTGAGGGCTAAAATGGTAGTTGTTCTAAGGCCGAGATGCTGGGCTACTAGGCCGAGGAGCAAAGGACGTTACGTTGTTGTTTAGGAGTTGTTTGGGCATTGTTTGAAGGGTTTTTCACTACAAGACTGATGTGTGTTAGGTCGCAGACCAGGACACCACAGCAAGGGCTTGCATAGGGCATGTAAAAGGGCTGATGTATGCCCTAGATAATAGTGCAGCAAGGAGGATTCCTTTAAAGGTATGTCGCAGTTGATTGAAGGGTTGTTTGGGGGCTATCAAAGGAGTTAAGGGTTATAAGAAGTGCCCTCACCAACACTGTCACAAACAACAATATGCAAACATAAAGGACAACAGTGTTTTGTGAAGGAACGTTGGGTCAAGAAGTGACCAGTTTGGATCAGATTTTTGTGCAACCTGTTTGTGCCATGCAGATGACATTTTGTGGTGGTCAAGTGTCATCTTAGGAGCATAATCGACAGTGACAAGATTGGGTGTCATAGAGTTGATTGGAGGGCAGTGTGTTTGCTACCCAAAATAGCCCTAGAGCAACAGACAAGAAGGACTTTATTGGTGCGAGATTGGGTGAAGTTTTGGTGCCGAAGTGCAGCACTTTGACAGACAAAAGTTGTTGCTAGCCTGGCAGATTGGAGCTCGAGAATTAGGCCTACCCAAACAACAATTTGATGAGCTCGTGTTCATTGTAGTAGATGTGACTTGCAACAGTGATAGGAGGCAAGGCTTTTGGAGTCTCGAAGTATCGATGCCTTGATGGACTAAGGCACTAATAGTTAATAGTACAGAAGCGAAGGACCAACAAGACAAGATACGACATAGAAGTTGCAATGACGTTTGTCATTGTATCTTGTATACCGTAAATTGTTGTATTATTCAGAGTTGGTTTAATATAACAAATATTGGGATTATACATATTGTACAATTTTGTTTAAAATTGTGTATATTGTGCTTATGTGATTTAATGCTTTATATTTCTGTTGTGCAAAGTAGTTTATGGTTAAGATTCTTGGTTTGGTAGTGTCAGTGATTTTAGGACTCCAACCTAGACCCAAGGTCGTGGAAATTCAACATTTTCTACTGATACATTCCCCTTAGTATGGTAGGTGCTTACTCTCTTGTTTTGCTTAGTTTATGCCCTTTGACAAGGTTATGGTTTTCTTTTCCTTCCATTATTGTTGTTGTTAGTGAAGGATATTCCCTTTGATGAAAGCCCTCTTGTAAGGCCTTTGTTTTCATAGCTTGTCTTGATTAGACAAGAGATTACTTGGTCTCTTTGTACCCTAGTCCCTCACTCTAATACATAAGCACAGAAATACCAATTTTGGAGAGGTATTTTACTTGACTCCATAAGTCTAAGTGGAAATCCAGGTATTTTCTTTCTCTATAAAAATGTGTAAGGGTTCCCACAGATCCAAGTGGCAATCGAGAGGTGCCATCATGTCAACACTAATCGCCATCGTGAAGTCTTGGCACAAGTGACGCCCATGCACCTTTAATGCCCTCAGCTCAATAACTAAGACAACATTCTTGAAACATCATATTCCTCTCTAGTATCCACTTGGTGATTTCCTTGTACCTCGCTATCATGCTCCATTCAATTTGTCTTCCTCTCCTTCGATGCTGGCAAATTATTTGGTTACAAGACCCTTCGATGTTCCATTCTATACCTTCCACTTTCCGAGAGCAACTTCATCATTCTCTTATCTCTCTCGACATTGTTTTCAGTCACCTCACATTCCCTCTCTTCATCTTCCAACCTGCAACAATGGTGTGCGAGTGAGGAAGAGTTAGGCATGGTGGAGGTGGATGGGGTCGAGGGCATCCCCTTAATAATCTATGGACTGATGAAAATGTCAAGCTCTTTCACCCCGACATCCCCATGCATATTCATTGGACAATGTCCTCGCTAAAAATCGAGGAGAGGAGGCACATAGGCGATGGGAATTGGGCCATTAGAAACTTGTTGGCTTGACATCTTGGAAACATGAGTAAGCCAAAGAGGGGGCAAAATAGAAGATGGTGTGACCCAATGCCCAAGTTAGAAGCATTCGTTGATCTTTGCATCAACTATCCAGATGCTTTGTCATTTCCTCTCCGCTTGCCCCTCTTTCACCCTCTTCCTCCAACTCTCAGGATGGCTCTAGTACCCATTCCCTTTCTCCAACATCTCATTCCCCTTCTATTATGGCAGAGATGATATGCATCTCCAAATCTAAGTGGGTCGAGAAGCAATGAAGGGGCAGGGTCAACAGGGATCAAGCTTGTATGGCTACTTCATTATGGAGAAGCCCAAAAATGCAATTGCTCAGACGATAACCAACAAGGAATAAGAGGTCTCCTCAAACTCCAAAGGAAAGCATGTGGTCTGATTAGTCAATTAGCATTTTTCCCGTTCTTTCTCTTTACAACTATATGACCAACACTAGTAGAGACAATCACAAGCATTTTTGTAACTCTATTAACAAGTTCTTGCACAATTATCTCTTGTATTATTGCAAGGATAAAGTAATTTTAGGCATATGCTTTCATTCGAGGATCATTTGGTTTAAGATGGTCCCAATTCTACTACTATCGACATCACCATGGTCTTAGTTCCTTCAACGATCTCTTGTCTGTAACATATGTAAATCATTTTTGCTAATATAATGTCCCATGCTTGCTTACAAAAAAAAGGTGCAAGGCTTTATTGTAAGTTGTTAATATATAGCCCTAATTAGGCACAATAACCCCACACTTGTGTGCTTAAAGGTTTTATCTAATAGTTTGTGGGTTGATTTAAAGTATTACTAAATTTGGAAATTAATTGCAACGACATAAATAAGATTTTGTGAAACCTTAGAACTAGGATTCACTCCATAAATGTGCATTCTATAACACATTTTGATGGTGAAATTTGTGTCCTGAGTGATTTACATATATTTTTTAATTTGGAGATATTTGGGTAAAAAAATTGGAGGATTCACACCACTTTTATACAAGTTTGTGATAATTTCATATTTGTTTATCATTAGAATTTTATTTTACCAATTCTAGGTTGTTTTACATGTATATTTCATTGCAGTTATTTTCCTCTTGGAATTCCTCCTTTCGACTCATCATGACTTCAAAGCTAAGCCTCATTTCTTCTTCTTCGTCATATTCTGGACTTACCCCGAGGGAATTCCACCACTTCTATACCTTGTGATTACTACCACTTTTTAATCTTATTTATGCATGCTAATAAATCTTGGTTTTGTTTCACTACCATTGTCACATTCTGCTTGGCCCATCGCTTGCTTTCGTTTGGTGTCCGTACATTTCCTTGAGGGGTTGTTGCAACAAGTGGTCCTATTTGCCAACCTCTTTCCCTCCTTATGCTTAGGGCGATTAGGCCAACTTGGAAATAGTTGATATCCTTACTCATTCCTCCATTACAAGCTTCCTTTGTCTCCTTCTTATGCTCATCAAACACTTAAAGGAACCGAGTATCATTTTATCTCTTTTTCGAGTTTGTTAAGACTAAACGAAAAAATAACTATTGAGCTTACTTCTTCTCTTTCATGCTCATTAAATTATGGAAGCTAAAAATAAAAAATGAAAGAGAATTCATTCACTGGAGTTATTATTCAAGATGACAACACAATTGCATTGCCCTTGAACATGACACTTGTTTGCATCATTTCCTCACAATTGGGTTTTAACTTACCTAGGAGTCATACCATACATATGACTTTGACTACACCTGTGGCTAGTTACTCTTCTAATCACTATAGATTTTGCTTGAATGTTTCCTATGTTGTTGCATGATATCACGTGGTGCTCATTAACCAATGTTGCCAAGTCACTTTTGTGTCGTGTTGTTCTATGTATAAGGGAAGTATCAACGTGAGTCAACCATCTATAGTCCTTGTTGGCTTTTTGTGTTGGCCGACACTGTGTCAATTTTACTTCATGACTTCATCCATTCACATCATCTCTTGGTCTACTCTGTGTCAATTGAGGGGGGAAACATCAAGGCCCTTATTTGAAAATTTTTCTTCTATCGACTTCAACTCATTATCCAAAATCTTGATCCACAAACCAATAGTACCTTGGAGCTTACAAACCTTAGTGTCAAACTTCCTCGCAATCAACAATGAGATTACCTCATTGACCCCTAATCAATAGAGTCTACAAGTGTTCAGCATCAACTCATTTATTCACACTTAAATGGATTGGGTACTTTGGGGTCCATTTTTCATCATTCGTGGGTCCCTTCGCATATGTTAACTATATACCTCAATGGCCAAATGAGAGGGTTTTACCATGTTCAACATCAAGACATCTATTTGCATGTTGTAGATTTGTACCATCAGGGTTGTGTTAGAGTTATATATCATTTATGTACTTCAAAGACCTATTCAGGGGCATCTCTCATTTGTGTTCATAGTCCTATTGATGTATATTGTGACATAGATCCACATTGTACATGGATCCACTACATATTATTCATGGCCATGTCCTAGCATTTTATGTCATGGATCCATAGTGTATAGTTGATGACCATGTTTTTCTTTATGACCATGCATGGGTATGCCTACCCCAAGGATGATACCTACAAGTTTGAGACTTCAATGTTCGAGTTACTCTAGTCCAAATTTGCAATGTTGGCTCCATCCTCCCATTTTGAGCCTAGTGTTTATTGTAATGCATTTCAACCAAATTGTTTCTCTTATGACCTCATGCATTAGGGGGGGATCTATTATCAACATAATTTACCCACATTGAGTCATTGGTAGCCCTTTACATCCTACAACACTCCCTTGATTCTCAATGCATAACCAAAGATGTTGGGTACAATCCCTTTGGGAGTCATCAATTATGTCGTGATAAAAAACACTCAATTAAAAGGAGGTATTGCTTTGTGAGCCTTGTTCAAAACTCACCAAATAGATGTTTGTGAAAAGACCAATGAAAACCCTCAATGTTCAAGTGTACCTCGATGATGGATGTGGGATCTAGAGTATTAAGCAGAGATTCTTCCCAAAGCTCTTGCTCTTAGTGATCAATATCCATTACCAACTTGCAAGGGTTCAAAAGTACACTTCCTCAAACCATTTGGTTGAGATGTTATGGATGAACGTAACAAACATTGAGGGTTTTCATTGATCTTTTCACACACACATATATGGTAGTCTCCAGCAAGGCTCACAAAGCAATAACTACTTGTTATTGAGTGTTTTAATCACAACATGTAAATAGTGTTGAAGTCACTAGTTCATAACCCCACCTTATTAACAAACCAAAAAACTAAATTAACCCTTTTATCAATATTATATTATTTTATCTTTCCATTCATCCAATCTTTCTCTACATATCAAAATGCATAGATTATAATGCAAAGACTATTATGTGTGAATATTTGATGTTGTATGAACATGGTAAATCATTTAAGAGCGCCTTTTTTGCTCTCCAAAAGTAAAATTGAGGAATACTACCCTCTCTCTCATAGTTTTTTTCTCCACATATCAAAGTGTTGTATATTTTATTCGTATACCAAAGTACTATAACTAAGAAAACTTGCATGGATGACTTGTAAACAAAGCTCTACAAACTAATTAACTAAACAATTTTTGCAAAGCTTTGTTAATTAACTATACAAATTTTAAAATTGTTCAATTAACAATAAAATGTATTACTTATCCTAACATCATTAAAAAAAATTATCAAATAACAATAAAATCTTTTTCTAATGCTATATATATATATAGCAATTGAGAATAGTGTATTGTTTACACACTCTGCAGGGCATCATTGATTCATAAAAAAGAACCAACCCATGTGTCACCTGGGCTAAGAATATCAAAATAGAAAATATTGATTTAAAGAAAAGAACCAACCCGTCTGTCACCTAGGCTAAGAATATCAAAATAGAAAATATTCCATAATATAGGTGCTTTAATAGACACAAATTTTAAGAAGAGTATTTTCTATAGAAATTGCATAGGAGAAATTTTTTGCCAATGAGTTTCAAACCAGAGTGTGGTTCATCATCAGGATCATATTAAGAGGCAAACCATAGCACAAGCTTAGCTAAATCTGCCTTCAACTTGAAAACCCTTACGCAAGACCATTTAAACTAATGAATTTTAATAACAATGGCCCTTCCATTTAAAGGGATGAATTTTAATAGCAATGGCCCTTCCGTATATAGGGTAGTACTTTCTTAATTCAAGGTTCTTAATGTAATGTGGATCACAAAAGCATGAATTCAGAAATCACTGCCATACACTTTCTTAATTCAAGGTTCTTAATGTAATGTGGATCACAAAAGCATGAATTCAGAAATTACTACCATAAACTTTGTTAATTCAAGGTTCTTAATGTAATGTGGATCACAAAAACATGAATTCAGAAATTACTACCATACATTGAAGGGCCACTACTATTAAAGTGTAGTTCATCATAGGCTAGCCAAATCTGCCTTCAACTTGGAAACTCTTACACTGAAGGGCCATTGCTATTAAAGTGTGGCTCATCATAGGCCTAGCCAAATCTGCCTTCAACTTGGAAACTCTTACACAAGACTATTTAAACTTGACGAATTTTAATAGCAATGGCCCTTCCATATAGAGTAGTAATTTCTTAATTTAGGGAATTGAGAAATTTCTACAAAAACTACTACCCTATATAGAAAGGCCACTATACTACCCTATATAGAAAGGCCACTACTATTAAAATTCATTAGTTTGAATGGTCTCGTGTAAAGGATTTCCAAGTTGAAGACAAATCTGGGTAAGCCTATGCAGGATTTCCAAGTTGAAGATTCTGGGTAAGCCTATGCCATGGTTTGCCTCTTCTGCTATTAAAATTCATGAGTTTGAACAGACAGATTTGGCTAAACCTATGGCATGGTCTGCCTCCTCCACACTAACTAATTCAAAAAGCAAGCAATTTCTATTGAAAAGACTCTTCTTAATGTAATATGCATCACAAAAACTTGAATTCAAAATAAAACAATTACAAAAAATAAACCAAACCTTTTAAGCTCACTAACTAATTCAAAAAGCAGAGAAATTTTTCTCTTATGTGTAATTTCTATTGAAAAGACTCTTCTTAATGTAATATGCATCACACAAACTTGAATTCAAAAGAAAATAAGCCTTTTAAACTGATCTCGCCGGGAAAAAGGTTGCATCTAAGCTTATTATATATATAGGTGTTTTAACTAGTGAAAATTTGTAACTTAACTTTTTATAAATATCGGTGATTAATAGTTGCTGATACGTTAATAGAAAGAAGAGTTTAGGGTTATATATATATATATATTAATT